>JAQPPZ010014132.1:0-79158 GCA_028583015.1 Wollemia nobilis
TCCAATCCACCTAACCCTTGAAGATGAGAGGCTTGCAATATTAAAAGCTTGCATTAAGTGATGGTAAAATACCACATTGAAAACATAGAGTGATGAGAGGCGGTGTATGCAAGCCACATAGTTGGGAAAATTTTTTATTTTTAAATCCTATTTCTTTTTATTGATTGATTTTTTTAAGGTATTTGGTAATATTGTGAAAAATGAACTTTTGTGGGTTTTCAGGGTATAATTTTAGTTAGCAATAGGATTTAATTGATTTTTTATTTTATTCTTTTAAATTTTCATGACCTTATTAAATTTAATCTAATGGCACAAAGACTTAATGTGACTACTATCATGACCTTATTAAATTTAAGCTAATGGTACATAGACTTAATGTGGGTACTATCATACTTATATGTGTTGAACAATTTTTTTAAATTATAAAATATGTATTTTATTTTTAATGTTTTTTATTATAAAATATATATTTTAATTAGTTATATGGTATTGAAATAGTATTATGTTTATTACATTATAGATATTTAATTATATATAGGTTGTTAAGATTCAAACTTGGGTCTCTTTTTAGAAATTGAGGTATTTAAAATGGTCAACTCATAATATTTTTTGGTCACAATCTCATTGACACAACCACTCACACATGCCTCATTGTATTTTGGACCTGAGTCTCTCAAAAGTGAAACCAAATTCCTAACCATTGAGTTGTCCTAAAGGGATAACTCATAATATTTTATTTTTTTAATTGGTTATATGGGAACAAAATAAGCCCCACCCATATTACATCATCGCCACATAATGGTATTACAACAAATCTTGGATACTATCCATGTATCACTTGGCAAGATTTGAATCTTAGTCTCCACCTTAAATTTTGAGGAATCTAACCAGTTGTGCTAATGCCACTTGATCAGGATAGCTCATAATATTTGATAGTAGTAATAAAATATTTTAATTATTGAGTTTAAATTTTAAATTTATAAATATATATGGCTTATACTCTAGTCATTCCCATAAAATTCTAGAAATATTAAATTTAATATCTCATCAATTAAATCATACATATATTATATTTTTATCAAAAATATTTATCATTTTCTTTTTATGAAATATGTTCTTCATATTCTTCAAACTAGCACCTATTTTTCCATGCTTGAGACTTAACCAAGTGGCTAGACCTATTTTTCCATACTTGAGGCTTTCCATGATGAACATCATATCTATAAACATTCTACAAGAGATAAAATTATACAATTCTAAACTTGAGCATGATTTTGAGATTTATTTTTAAAAATTTAATTGTTCATTTCAAGTGATAAATTCCACCAAATAATGTCAAGACCAATCCTTGATCAAACACATAATTCTTTAGTTTTTAAATAATTAATGCAAAATTCATCAACGCTTTCAAAGTTGATGGAGCTACCCAATATATTTTCATTTTTTTGAAAACATAGCCCCAAATATTATGAGAAAAGGTACAATTAAGAAGTAAATGGTCTAATATTTCTAAATCCTTCTCAAACAAGGCATATTTAAACATCCATGACATTCTCTTCTTATAGAATCTCTCCCATAAGAATCTTACTTTGAACTGCCAACCAAAGGAATGTTGAGGCCTTGGGGAGAGGCTTTAGTAGCCAAACATTATTGCAAGGGAAACCTTTGGGAGTAGGATTTTTTTATTGCTCTAAATCCTCATATCAAAACCTTGCAAATATCCACCATTTTTTGATAGATTCCAAATCAACTCACACTTTCATGTAGAAAGGCAAATTCTTGAAGAATATTTTAAAGCTCATATGCTATTTTTTTGAGTTCCTCTCCTTTAATCAAGTTAGTAATAGAAATCAATAATTTGGAGTTGTTGCTCATATTAATGTAATATTTTATCTTTAGACCTTTACAAGCTAGACATGCCCAAGCCAACAATTGCCATTTAGAATAAAATATAAGAGGATAAATATTCAAAAAAACATTAGACTAAAATTTTTCTTAATTTTCCCCATTAATTAACCATATAATATGATTCTTAATCAATTGTAAATATCTAATAAGAATTTCCATGGTGGTGATCCTTTAGGTAATGCTCATTTCTTTAATAATTTCATTATATGAAAATTCTTTCCTTAATCATTGAATAATCTACAGTCAAATGTTTTTCTAAGGCCAATTTCATGAATTTGAAATTCCACATGCTAGCCCCTCTAATATTATTTACAATTGTAAACTCTATCCTACTTGAAAAGAGGAAACCTTATTATTTTTAAAAAAAATCTCATTGATTTTTATCAAAATCAAATGCTATACCTACTAGAAATCCCAAAAGTGACATCTTATACATAGGGATGGATTGCAATGTAGTATTTATGAGTTGTAACCTTCTAGCCATGGTTAGGAGCCTACCTTTATAGCCTACTAAACATGATTTCACTTTATCCAAATATAATTCCTAAAGATCCATTTTATTTCCTTTATGAGAAACCTTTCTTCAAATGGATTTTCCTCCAAGGGTTCCTCTTCTCCTTCCATGGGTGGAATTTCACCCAATTCACTATCCAAATCATTAGGGTTTCCTGGTCTCAGATGATTCACCACAACTATGATCTAAGCTATTTTCCTCTACAACTCTTGGATTTACCTATTTATCTGGGCATATCTAGCCTTTCCTCTTCTCATATTCCTCTAAAATAAGGTAATAAACACATAAACAAAAACCATATATTCTTACCTCCATGATCTTTGCAAGATCAAGCCTTCTTTTATACCTCTTTATATAAACTCAGACATGGATCTTCAATAACAATTGGAACCTTCATCTATTTATTTAGATGAAGAGGTCAAGTCCATTTTAGTAGAGGGTGGTCTTCTAAACTACATTCCTAAGTTCCATGGTCATAACCCCTCTCTCACTAATTTCTTGGTATCTTCTTAGAATGAGGGTTGGGTCAAGGTTGGTTCTTGGTATTTTCATATTTCAGTTGATCTTATTAGTAGAACGATTTGTTTGACCTTGAATGGTGCCTCTCACAATAATGAAAGGTATTCTTTATTGCAATAAATCTCCCTGTTTCTAGATAAGGACGAGTTTTTACCATGTATTCAGAATGTTTTAAGTGTTGCAGCTTTACCCTCTCCTTGGAACTATGTGGTTCGGGTTATTATGGATTATTTTACCCTGGATACTTCTTATGAAATCATAAGGAGTTTTCATGCAATATTTTTGAACCATATCAGGCATAAATCCTGCATGAAAATTCCTTTATTCCTTTTTCATTCTATGCAAATGTTGTTCCTTAATGTCCAAGTTGGTCATGGTCAAGTTCCTATTCACCAAGGTTTGGTTTTGTTGGTTTTTGAACAAGCATCTTTGGAGAATGGCCTTGATGCTAATGATGTGTTAAAGTCTCTTGCAGATTCCTCTGGCTAGTCGATTCATGGCCCTAAGTGGAGTATTGACTCCCCCTCCATTGATGGTGATTCTCGGTTTGCCTCTAGATCAAAATCTATCGAGAGTAGGGACACTCTCTCTTTCACTTTTGGTGTTGGCATAGAGTAAATTTCTAAAAATATCCAAATCTCTTCGAGAGGGGTTTGGGGTGGTGACCCAAAGGTGATTGAGGTTATTTCATCGAATCACACTGATAATTTAGAGTTGGCCCCTAAGGAGAGCTTGGTTGGTCTTGGTGGTTATGATACGATGCTGGATGGTGCTCCTACTGTGTAATGCCATTTGTCTAAGTGGCTTTGGAGTAAGGTGGTGGAGGATGACTCTCCCTTTGTGATGGCTTCTTCTGATATGGATATTCTTCCATGGGATTTTCCCTAGGAAAATTCTATGGAGGAAATCCTTTCTCCAAGAGAGTCAAAAATTTCTAAAGATGTGGTTCTCCGAGACTTATTGCTTATTGATATTAACCAGCATAAAATTTGGAGCTCGTTGAAACTTACCCTTGATTTGATGGAGAATGTTTCAAGTCTAGCGGCTAATGTTACTCAAGGTGTTCATAAGTTAGGGTAGAACCTTCTCAGTTCTCCTTTCTTTGTCTCCTTTTGGTCAGGATTCCGCCCTTGTTCTTTTTTACCTTTGGTTTCTTCTAGGTTTTTTGGGGGGTTTTCTCCCATTTGGTCTTCCTTGCAGTGGTTGTGGGATCCTGTTAAAACCCTCTATTTTTAATAGTACTAAAAAAATTCAAAAATACTGTGAAATTCTTCATTAACAATAGCAACCCTTATAATGCTCTAGAAATACATAAGAGTGAAACTAGCAAAATTTTCAACTTAAATCTATGTCTACACCCAAATTCAAGACATTTCCACACTTACTGGGCAAAAGCATTAAATACCTATGGAAAAAATTAAACACCTAAATAGTTGAATGTATGTGGAAAACATAAAATGCCTACGAAAAACATTAAATTTCTATGGAAAATATTAAACACATAAATAGTTTGATGCCTGTGGAAAAAAATAAATGCTTGTGGAAAACATTAAACACCTAAATAGTTTAATGCCCATGGAAAACATTAAATGTTTTTTATTATTTCAGTTGCCCCCCTAAAACCCCTATGCCTCCTCATTGTTATTGACCCAACATGAGGGGATCATTAATTTCTTAGGATTAGTTACATCCATAGTCCTTTTCTACTACCAACCATAGCGTTCAAATATTGGGATTACCCCCATTTCCCCTTATAACCCCTGTGCCACCTCATTATTGTTGACTTGATATGAGGAGGACCATCGATTGCTTAGGCTTGGTACTATCATCATTCGGTTGGCATGCACTCAATGGAGTCAGGTCAAACTACTACCTTTGCAAATAGGCATGCCTATAAGGTTTGAACCCAAGTCTCTTCTTAGTAAGCTCTAGAAATTACCAATCCACCCAACCCTTGGAGACGAGAGACTTGCAATATTAAAATATTATAGGAAATAAAATCATGTTGAAAGGGATAGCATGTTTCATGTAGAGATATGAGAGGTGGTACATGCAAGCCACATAGCCAGGAAAATATTTTATTTTTAATTTAATTTTTATTTATTTATTTTAAGGTATTTGGTAATATTGTGAAAAATGAACTGTTTTGACTTTTCACAACATATAGTTAGCAATAATATTTAATTGATTTTTTCTTTTACTTTCTTAAATTTTCATGACCTTATTAAATTTAATTTAATGGCACAGAGACTTAATGTGGGTACTATCAGAACAATATTTTTTTAATTATAAAACATATACTTTTTTATTTTTAATGTTTATTATTATAAAATATTTATTTTAATTAGTTATATGGTATTGAAATAGTATTATGTTTATTACATTATAGACATTTAATTATATATAGACTATTAAGATTCAAATTTGGATATTTTTTAGAAATTGAGGTATTTAAATTAGTAAACTCATAACATTTTTTTGGTCACAAACTCATTGACACAACCACTCACACACACCTCATTGTAGTTTGAATCTAGGTCTCTCAAAAGAGAACCCAAAGCTCTAACCATTGTGTTGTCCCAAAGGGATAGCCGATAACATATTTTTTCAATTGGTTATATGAGATTGAAATGAGCCCCACCCATATTACATCATCACCACATAGTGGTATTACAAAAAAGCTTGAATATATATGTTATTATTAAATGATAAGGGTTTTAAGAGGGCCCCACAACCTGAAACATCCTCTCCTGAAGGAGACCAAAAAACATCCACTCCTAAGGAAGATAAAAAATGAATCTCCATTGGAATCAAACGTCAACCTGGTCTAAACATCACTTACTTACAAAAATTCTTGATAGACAACAAAAAATAAATGATGTCAACAAAAGGCATTCACAAACAGGATAAAAACCTAAAAACTTAGGATTGCAGAGCCTCAAAATCTAGAACAAAAAGATCCAAAAGGTATTCCTGGAGATGATTCACCTTC
This sequence comes from Wollemia nobilis, assembly GCA_028583015.1. Lineage (NCBI taxonomy): Eukaryota > Viridiplantae > Streptophyta > Pinopsida > Araucariales > Araucariaceae > Wollemia > Wollemia nobilis. The sequence continues at coordinate 5,934 of JAQPPZ010014132.1, forward strand.
TTTGATAAGTTTACTATGATCTTAAGCGTACCCAAGATAGTTTTATGTTTTTCATCAATACTCTTTATCAATAGTGCTAACTTGTCGAGCCATTTTCTTGAGCAGAGTCAAAGGCTCCATGTCCTTCTAGCCTTGCTTGATGCAATAACTTACATCAGGTCCCTAAACCAGAGAGGCCAAGATTAATATTTGAATCCACATTGAACAAATTCTTCTTTGAAAATATTCTCGATCATCTCTTCTGACTTCCCCTCACCCACTTAGATGTCACTGATAGGCCACATGACTTCTTGCTCCCCTCTGATATTTTTAAGAAATCGTAGGACTCCTAGAATGGACATAGTTCAAAAATACAGGTCCGAATTTCCTAGACCTTTGTTGTTTACCCCCTCTCACTCCCTTAGAAAAAATTGAAAAGTCCCTCATCAAGTGATCAAAATGATGCCACAAAAATCCTGGGTAAAATTTTGAATCACTAGAAACATCATGAGTCAAAAATGACTCCTTAGGAACTAATACATCCAAGGCCACTAGAGGGTTGGTTTTGGTAAATTTAAATATTTCTACAATATCTAGTGCTCTTTCAATAAAGCTTGGATATTATCCATATATCACTTGGTAATATTTGAACCTTAGTCTACTCCTTAAATATTGAGGAATTCAACCAGTTGTGCTAATGCCACTTGATCAGGATAGCTCATACCATTTGATAATAGTAATAAAATATTTTAATTATTGATTTTAACTTTTAATGTTATAAATATATATGGCTTCTACCATAGCCATTCCCATAAAATCCAAAAATATTACATTTTATATCTCATCAATTAAATCATACATGTCTTGCCTTTTTATCAAAAATATTACATTTGATATCTCATCATTTAAATCATATATATCTTGCCTTTTTATCAAAAATATTTATCATTTTCTTTTTTATGAAATATTTTCTTCATCTTCTTGAAACTACTATGTTTCTACAATCAATTCCTTGACATAATTTTCATTAAGATATAAAATCTTATTCAACCAATTATCTTCTACGCTTTAAAATATACCAAGACAAAGTTCAACATTGTAATTGACTAAATTATCTACTAGTATATTTACTTCTCCATAGATATGTTCACGTTTTCTAAGAGACTGCCTCCAATAATAATCAATAAACATTAGTAATGATATTATTTTTATTCAATTCCTACATCCATTTTTGTTGATAATATTATTTGTGAATCCCCCTCAATAAAATATATTTTCATCATTTTCAATTGTGATTCTAATCATTGTATGAAGTACCCTAGCCTCTACCTAGTTGTTAGTTAAAGTTTTAGATGATTATGAGTAAGTGCCGAGAATTGTGCCTTCATTATTTTGAAACATATCACCTCCATCAAATGTATTTTTGGATTTCCACTAGAAATTACATGAAAATTAATATTTATAAACTCAATTTTTGGATATTTTCTATTTTACCATAATCAAAGAAAATACGTTTGTCAATATCATTGATGCAAATGACCCTTTTATATATATTCAAATCCTCTAACCAAGTGGCTAGCACCTCTTTTTCCATACTTGATACTTCACCAAGTGGCTAGCACCTTCTTTTCCATACCTGAAACTTTACCAAGTGGCTAGCACCTCTTTTTCCATACTTGAGCTTTCCATAATGAGCATCATATCTATAAACATTCTACAAGAGAGAAAATTATATAGTTCTAAACTTGGGCATGATTTTAAGATTTATTTTTAAAAATTCAATTATTCCGTTCAAGTGATAAATTCCACCAAATAATGACAAAACCAATCCTTGTTAGAATACATAATGCTTTAGCTTTGAAATAATTAAACCAACATTCATGAACTCTTTCAATGTTGATGGAGTTACCCAATATATTTTCATATTTTTGAAAGCATAACCCCAAATAGTAAATAGTGTGAGCAAAGGGACAATGAAGAATTAAATAGCCTCAGTTTTCTAAATCCTTCTTAAACAAGGCACATTGAAATCTCCATGACATCCTTTTCTTATAGACTCTCTCCCATAAGAATATTACTTTGGACTGCTAACCAAAGGAATTTTGAGACCTTAGGGAGAGCCTTTAGTAGTCAAACATTCTTGCAAGGGAAACCTTTGGGAGTAGGAGTTTTTGATTGCTCTAACTCCTCATATCATAACCTTATCAATATCCAGCATATTTTGATATATTCCAAATTAAATCATACTTCCATGTAAAAATACAAATTCTTAAAGCATCCTTTAAAGCTCATATACTATTTGTTTGATTTCCTCTCCTTTAATTAAGTTAGTAATAGGAAATCCATATTTTGTTCTTGTTGCTTACATTAATATAGCCTTTGACCTTTAGACCTTTACAAGCTAGACATGCCCAAGCCAACAATTTCCATTGAGAATCAAAGATAAGAGGATAAGTCTTCAAAAAAACATCAAACTAAAAATTTGCATAATTCTCCTCATTAATTAACCATATAATATGTTTCTTAATCAATTGTAAATATCTAATATGAATTTCCATGGTGGTGATCCATTAGGTAATGCTCATTTTTTGAATAATATCATTATATAAAAAGCCTTTCCTTAAACATTGAATAATCTCCAATCAAGTGTTTTCCCTAAGGTCAATTTCATAAATTTGTAATTCCACAAGCTAGCCCCTCTAATATTATTTACAATTGTAAACTCTATCCTACTTACAAAGAGAAAACCTTGTTATTTTAAAAGAAAATCTCCTTGAATTTTATCAAAATCAAATGCTATAGTTGTTAGCAATATTTAAAGTGACATCATATACATAGGGATGGATTACAATGTAGTCTTTATGAGTTGCAACCTTCTAGCCATGGTTAAGAGCCTACCTTTCTAACCTACTAAATGAGATTTCACTTTATCCAGATATGAGTCCCAAAGATTCGTTTTCTTTCCTTTATGAGACAAATGAATACCCAAGTAGGTTGTTGGAAATTTTCAATTTCAATCACTAAAATGTCCATAATAATTATTGTAATAAGACATTCTTAATGAAAATTCTATATTTTGTTGTATTAATAGACTATGTAGTAGTATTCTCATAGCATGTGAATTATGATTTTAACTCCATGGGCTTGCTGACTAAGGGATAAACCAAAAGAAATATATCGTCAACAAGTTGGGGATGAGATTCAAAGTGGACATTTGTTACAACCTGAATACCTTTTATTTTTACTTCCATTTTTTCCTTTGAGAAAGCTCTAACTAATGCCTCCACAAGAATAATAAATATATAGGGAGCTAATGGATCACCTTGGTAGAATTCATAAAATGACTTAAAGTATCTATTAGGGGATCCATTAATTAATTTTTTTAGTGTTATGACAACATTTATCATATTTACATCAACCTTGATTAAAGCCAAATATATTGAGAATATCATGTAGAAACCTCAACAAATCTATTATAAGATTTGTTCATATCTAATTTATAAATCATACATTTTTTCATGGAAAGAAGAAAATATATGACCTCCTACATAATGATTCCACAATCAAGAATTTGTTTACTATAAATAAAATGACCTTATTCCTTTGAGATAACACAAAATTTAGAATTATTTTCAACATCTTTGGCATAACATTTTAAGTGAGCTTATAAATCATATTATAGGCTTATTGAATGAAAACTATCAAAATATTTTATCTCATATTTGTTGGGAACAAATGTAATAAATTGGTATTGATCCCACTTATTAAATTCTTTCTTTTGTAGGCCTCTTCAATTTCATCTAATATATCACTCTTCAATAACATCTCAATCATTTTGAAATAAAATCTTATGAAATCCTTTAGGGCTAGTTCATAGTTAGGATGGAAGAAGAAAATTGTCTCATGTAGCTCCTATATAGATATCTTCCTAATAAAGCTTTCATATTATCCATGTATGATAATTGATGGAATGATTTGCAAAAGCTTACCTTGTTCCCCTGTATCTTAGCTTGCATTTGACAAAATACCTTTGAAATAATTAATTGCTTCCTTGCTCATATTTTTTCTTCCTCAATATTTCTTCCATATAGAATTAAACTATTTTGGATACAATGAAAATAAAAATTTATTTTTACTATAGCATAGAAAAATTAGTATTTCTCTCTCCTTCCTTGAGCCATTTACTCCTAAATGTTTAGACCCAATATGACCCCTTTTTCAATACAATATGAAAATCATAAAGTAATTATTTTTATTGCACATAAGAATCTTGGTCCATTCCATTGATATCTAGTATCTCCTATAAAGTTTTGAGCTTGGATTTAATTTCCTCATTTTATTTAAATATGTTACAAAAATATTTGGCATTCCAAGTCTTCATTTCCCCTATAGATATTTAATGTTTTGAACAAAATTATATATACATATTCCTTTAAAATTTGGTTCATCCCAACATAACATAACCATCTAGAATAAATCATGATCTTAGAGAGATATATATTGGAAACAAAAATTACTTTGAATGACCATTATTGAGTAACTCAAAAATAAAGAATAGTGAGTTTGTGATCTAATCCTAATTGTAATAAAATATCTAAATATATTGTATAAAATATTTGCAACCATGTGTTGGATAACAAAAATATATCTAATATTTTTGTTATATAAGTTTTTCCAATGCATCTATTATCCCATTTATATTTAAAACTTGAAGAAATAACATCCCAAAGGCCATTTGAATTGAAAATGAAGCAAAATATTTCATTTATTTATACCATCTAAGAGTAACATCCTTGCTTTTGGAAGGAGATAGAACTGTATTGAAATCTCCCCAATAATCCATAGATCACGAATATGAATCATCATTGTATTTTACAAAAATATGCTAAGGTCCTTCCAACATATTTCATGAGGAGTAACTATAGTTGGATCATTTACATTTGTAATCCCAACTTTTATGTTTTCCACTTTTTCCACAAAATAGTCCAACAACCCTATTACATTTTGGTTCTAGCAATTGTCCATACCATTTGTATTTATCTCATATTGTCACAATACATTCATAAGATCCTATAAAATAAATTTCTAGAAGGATTATTCCATTTATATTACAAGAAACTTAAGACTATAATAACCTAGTAGTTCCTTAATAACTCTTTTACTGGAGTTATATTCATACCCCTAATATTCCATAATACCATTTTCATCATTTTTTATTTCTATTAGTGGGTTTAGCTCCACTTCTTGTGTACACCTATGATATTTATTTTTGTCTTCCTAAATCAACATCTCTATGAGTTACCTTTCCTCTTTGGTATTGCTTTAATGACCTTTTGTTTTTCACTCCTCCTAACACTTTCATCTTTATCAAGCTCTTATATGTTTTCATATTGTTTAGAATGAGATTTATCTTCTAAATTTTATACAATGTTAGAGAATTTGAAATGCAATGAATAGCCTCACAAACACTTTCTTCTTGATGTTGATCCATAAATCCTAAGGTATAAGGATGATCCTCCATGGAAATTACTTTCTTATACTATCTTAGAAACCCTTAATCTCCATGGATATCCTTCATATGCATTTTTTCACTATGGTAATATTGAAACCTTAAGTGTAATAAATACACTCAATACTAGTTTTATTATTGCAAGAGATGATTTTATGCTACTTGAGAAAAATGAATATGATTTTCCTAGATTATCCTTGACCTCTTTCACCTTATTTGATTTAAATTTGCCTCCCCATATTCCTTTATGCCTTTATATATTTCTAAATTTGAACTTGTGCATTGTACGTCCTCATCCCTTCTTTCATTTTTTCTTATAATGGTTTATTCAAGTAAATTGTAATGAATTTTATCATCTGATGATATAGAAGGGAAGTTTTTTAGCTACTTCTTTGGAGTAAAAAATCCTTGATTTATATGATTTAATCACTTCATATTGAAGCTTATCTCATGCCCAAAAGTTTCCATTTTTCACCATCATTTTCACTTTGCAATTTCTTATCATGTGTCCAGTCTCATGATATTTATGATAATAGAATGCAATATTTTTATAATCCACTTTTTGGTCCCATTCTCTTGATTCATATTTAATCCTAATGGATTTAGGTAAATATTTTGAAATATTCATCGAAAGACATATTCAAGTTTATATCACATGCCTTATCTAATTAATTGGTCCCTCTTAGATGAACTACCCTAAAGTATTACCAATATTATTCAAAATATTCTTATTGATAAGTTGATAAGTAAGTCCAAAAATACTAGAAGAATTTATATGTTATTTATCTCCATAAATAAATTCTCACACCATGACCTTCAATATAATGCATCTATCCTCCTAAACCATTTGTCAACATCCATTATTTTATCCTTGATTTTTGAATTGGAGAAATTGGTGAGAGGAATATTTTTTGAGAAAAAAACATTGAGTAATTTGAGTTCAATCTCTACTTCTACTTGGTCCAATTTTGATCTCTAAAATACCTCGTTAGTATCCATGGAACTTTCATATTAACCCTTTGCTTTTTTGAACCATTATATCGTATTTGATCATCTCATCCTTGATGATCACTTTTGGTGTAGTATCTACTACCTAGATAGGGTTTGTCATATATTTGATCTTCCTATTTCCCACAAAGGAGTATCCATGCTTCTAACTAGAGCATATTTACTTCTAGTTAAGATTTCCAAAAATGACTTTCTTGTCATGCTACCCAAATTTTCTTCACAATAATCATTTAGCTTATGCATTTTCCCTAAGATTTAGATCAAGAAAAAGTAACGCTTGCTCCTTTCTTAAATATGTATTCCTACTCACACTTGCTTCTTACTTGCACTCACCCAACTTGCATGCCTTCTAAAAATAGAAAAAATTAGGGGCTCTCTTGGTTCACTTCACTCTATTTCAATATATAGTATATTTGAAAAATATAGAAAATTAAGTTTGAAAAACTTTAAAGATCATATTAAATTTAATTCCATGCCACATATACAAAAATATGTATTTAATATCAAAACATTATATTTTTAATAGCATTTATTAAATTAAATTTACTTAATAAAAATTCCACTTAAAAATATTTTGTGTTATACATATTATATTTGGTTAGTTGTATATTTTTATGTTAACAAGTATAAAAAATATTTATTAGATATAGGAGCATATGCTTTAAAATTTTGAAAATGTGTGATACAAGCGTATCATTCAAATTAGCATTTAAAATCATGTATTTGTTATTAATTTTAATAATAGTATCATGTTTACTCTTATGTATATTTATGTGTTTTAAATAGTACTTGTGTTCAAATAAAGTTATTAAAATATTTTGAGAAAGGATCCTATAAGTTAGATCCATCACATTTGTTGAAGTGTATATATTTTTTAGTTAACCAATTTTAAAAGCATCTCATGGTTATCAAAGTATATACTTTTAAAAAAAACAAATATGTGAAATGATCAATGGCATTCAAGGTCATACATTCACAAAAGTACATATTTTTTCAATTAATAATAAATATTACACCATCAATAAAAAAACATTTATAATATCAACTCTAAATAAGCAACCAAAAAGCATTATTTATTTGAAAGGATGCGTAAAATCATCTTACATGGTCCTTTTCAAGACAAATTCCTACACTATAGATTTTAACTTAAAACCAACATCCCAAACTAACCTTATTGAATATAGAGTTGAACATATACAATATAGATCTGAAGTCAAGTTCACAAATCTATATCAAAGTCATAAATCTAAACAATAAGGATAAAATGAAAAATATAATGTAATTCACTTATTTTAATGAGAATAAAGACTTCTCATCATTTTATGAATGCAACAAGTTAATCCCTTGTCCCTCTAAACAAACCAAGTAAACACCATAAGTTCATTGGTGAAATTTCCAATGAAATCATCCCCATGAAAATATCATTGGGTTTCAATATCAACTATTTAAATTTAAAACTTGTAACATATTCCATATTCTCATCAGCAAACAAAGTCCTCTTAGAGGTCTTCCAACTAGCATCCATGGCAAGCTTCAAAAGGGGATTTACCTTGGTCATTATCCAAGCTCTTCTAGTAAATTTTTTTCTATCAATATACAACATTGTTTATTGTATTGGTTGAATCCCTTACAATAATTATTTCCCCTATACAACATCATCGTTACCACTCATAATGATTTTCCACTCTTGCATTAAAATTCTAACATCCACAACTTCTATTATCAAGGCAATACATTTATTATTCATCAATATTCATACTAAAATATTGACATTGCCATAAGAAATTTGTTATGAACCTTCTTGTATTTGATACCAATTTTTAAGAACCTCCTTTCTCATCCATAGAAATTAGTACCAAATTGTAGAAATATTAAAAATTGTATTGCTCAATGAATATAAAAGCATTCACATACATGTTAAAAAATTAAATTAATTAATTGACAAACAACTCATATAAGATAAAATATGCAAATTACTCCAATTTATTTGAAATATAAATCAAACCCTTGAGGTAGGAAAACATCATACAATTCTCCTTATAGGAAGCCACTCCACATTATTTCTAGACACCATGAGCCAAGACTATTATAAGAATACTAGATCACCAATTGATGCTTACAATGACAATATCCTTCCTTTTTTAAAACCATTATCTTATGTTATTTTCATGGAATTCATAATCCTATCATTATCCCATCCATTAATATAATAATTTCCTATAGATAAATCCTGGATATTTTTAGCTAATATAATTTATTTATGGCTCATCCCAACTATACACTATAGTTGGGTTATTTATAAATCATGTAACTACACAATGCAATATTTTAGTATTAAGTACCTATTTTGGGTACATATCATACAATACAATATTACATTTTTAAGTACCTATCTTGGGTACCTAACATTCCATCCCCTTAAAAAATGTTTAATCCTTAAAACATAAGAAGAGACTCAATAATATGATATTTTTAGCCTTGTTGTGAACTTGTACCGATCTTGATCATCCATCCATCCTAGTGAAATTATGATTCATGGTGATGTTTTACAATGCCGATATGCCATTATACCATTTAAATAGTTGGAATTAATCCTTTGGATCTATGTATGTGAGACATCATTTTATTGATAATAAATATCACTCTTTTTCATCCATACTTGCTTGCTTCTATCACTTGATTATCCAAGACTACTTTGTTGGCTCCATGCTATTGTTGCTCTAATTTGGTAACTCAAATGATGAGTCTATTTATTCCTTGATGTTGTTGCACCACTCTTAAAACAAAAATCACTATGTTTTCTTTGTCAAACCTTGTTATAATTGATGCCCTTTTGATTCCATATAGAACCTTAATATTTTTGCCTTAAGCCATGCCTCCAAGATTTTGCTTCTAGTGGTATGGATGATGATATGCTACATCCTTAACCTAATGTTCTACTTTCTTTGATTTTATCATATATTCCTCCTCTATTTTAATTTTTTTTCTCATTGTTCTCTCATGTACCCTTCATTTTATGTGTCATTGTGCCCTTCTATGTCCTTCCTACTCTTCATTTTATGTGTCCTTATGCTCTTCTATGTCCTTCCTAGACTTTGCTGCTATTTTTCTCATGGATCTTGTTGTTTCTTGCATGTTACTACTTCTTTCTTGAATTTTGTTTCAATTTTATATGTTTCTTCAACAACTTGTTTTCTTACAACATATTTCTATTTTTCCATCATAAAAAGAGATTCATGTTTTCCCTTAGATACTTTCCTCTTACACTAGGAAATATCTTGAATAGTTATTTTATTTTTCTTATACCATAAATTCATAAACTTATATTATACATTAATATTAACAATACCCAAAGAATTTAACTAAGGATAACCAAGAGCAATGTTTGCATCATCAATTTGAATAAGCATCCAAATTTGAATTTAAATATAAACCATAGTGGTCATCAAATATTCAAAAATCTAAACATACGTATCCAAAAAAAACCTGAAAAAAATCATTCTTAAAACTAAAGCATCCATATGGTCAAAAATTAAGAAAATGTTAATCCCAATAAAATCCTTAAAAACCAAATCAACATAATGTTTGATCAAAAACCCTTTTTAGATGAATGTACTAAAATGAATTACATAATACAATTGAGCTTCCAACCAGGACTCAAATAAACAACGAAACAGGCTAAAACCACTAGACTAGAATGACACCCGAAAAAGGCAACAAGAATAAACTACATTAAAGTTGTACATCCTTATGAATCAACTCCCACAGACATCGTCATACAAGCTATATATATATATATATATATATATATATATATATATATATATATAAAAGTTCAAGTAAAAAGTTATTTTGGTCAGTCCGGACCCAATAATTGTGTTTACAACATTCTTATGAAACTCCCCTCTCGAACTTTAACTTTCATAATAATTGTGTTTACAACACTCCCCTATCGAACTTTAACTTTCATAATAATTGTGTTTACAACATTCTTATGAAACTCCCCTCTCGAACTTTAACTTTCATAATAATTGTGTTTACAACACTCCCCTATCGAACTTTAACTTTCATTTCATAATAATTGTGTTTACAACATTCTTATGAAACTCCCCTCTCCCTCCCGAACTTTAACTTTCATATTAAGGATATATAATAGTGAATAAACATTTATATAATAGTGAATAAACATTTATATAAATCCAATATATGCATTATTTCGTAAGGTCAAGTAAAAAGCTATTTTGATCCGGACCCAATATGAAAATCAATTTATGAAACTCTACGTATGTAATAGTTAGTGAATGAACATTTAGAATTTTATATAATTCTAATTTAGTGAATGAACATTAAGAATTTTATATAAATCTAATTTATGTATTAACTCAAATTTAGTGAATGAACATTTATAATTTTATATAAATCTAATTTATGTATTAACTCAAATAAACGTAAATATGCACCTACGATTTACAAGATGATCGGTCATAACCATCCAAGGTGTGATGAACTGAATGCAACCAGCTAACTTTGTATGTGATGAGCTGAATGCGACCAGCTAACTTTCTGCATTTGGTACAAATGCCTGCAGAATATTAAAAAATAGTTAGGCTCACCTCGTCACTGAGCAAGGGAAGGGAATATTCAAACAAAACATTCAATCTGCAAAGAAACAAATTCCTATCGAATTTCGTTTCGTCTCGTTCCACTGTAATACCTTGTTTAAAAATTTATGAGAACATAAATTGTATATTGCTTTACGACTTTTGTGTCAATCATAATAAACAGTTTCTTATTTGTGTGTCAATCATAATTAACATTTTCTTATTCAAACTGTTTATCTAGTTCCAGTGGCATATTCGTATATTTCGTTCCTTGGCGTTCCACATTAATACATTTAATTAAATTCTAAGTTATAAAACCTAAATTGTAAGGTTTAGAGTTCGACTAAATTTCACCATACAATTTTAAACACAAATAGTGATTACAACACTCAATCTTCAAGAGCTGTGTATATTATAGTTGTATTAGCTATTATATCTTATAACTGTGCTCCTCCTAATTGGTAGTTGTATTACATATTATATCTTAATAAGTGTGCTCCTCCCAATTGGTCCAACCCTTATAACTATGCTCCTCCTAATTGGTAGTTGTATTACATATTATATCTTATAAGTGTGCTCCTCCCAATTAGGAGTTGTATTACATATTATATCTTATAAGTGTGCTCCTCCCAATTGGTCCAACCCTTGGAACATGTATCTTATACCTGTTTTAATATATAAAACTGTACGACCAATTATTATAAGTGTGCTACTCCCAATTGGTCCAACCCTTGGAACATGTATCTTATACCTGTTTTATTATATAAAACTGTACGACCAATTCTTATAAGTGTGCTACTCCCAATTGGTCCAACCCTTGGAACATGTATCTTATATCTGTTTTATTATATAAAACTGTACGACCAATTCTTATAAGTGTGCTACTCCCAATTGGTCCAACCCTTGGAACATGTATCTTATATCTGTTTTATTATATAAAACTGTACGACCAATTCTTAAGGCTGAGCATTCCATATGAGCATTCTATCCATCCCAACCCAGCAAGAGACTCCTCGGAGAGGAAAGCTTATCCCACAACCTCCCAACCCAGCAAGAGACGCCTCAAGACAACCTCCCAACCCAGCAAGAGACTCCTCTTCAGGAGTAGAGGAAAGCTTATCCCACAACCTCCCAAAGAGAGGGCAAAGCATTAATATTTTAAACCTGAATAGATCGAATAGATATATGTTAATTGTTAAATTAAATACTAGCTTAGATATATAAATATATATATATTTATAAATGCGGACAGTTATCAATCTCGAGGCGCCTATCTATCACATCCCCAAGAAATAAGATAAGCAAATAATATTAGAAAGTTTGGGCACCATTTTACTTTAAATAGTTTAAATATTTAAAAGATATATAAAATATATATATCTATAAACGCCGACAGTTATCAATCCCAAGGTGCCTATCTATCACAGTCCGCTTCTTGGTTTAAATAGTTTAAATATTTAAAAGATATATAAAATATATATCTATAAACGCCGACAGTTATCAATCTCGAGGCGCCTATCTATCACAGTCCGCTTCTTCCGCGGGTTGTTGTATTAAAGAGGAGGAGAAAGGCCATCCCCAAGAAATGAGATAAGCAAATAATATTAGAAATTATGGGCACCAAATATTTAAATCCACGGCAACCCTTAAGTCGGATAATTTTCTTAATGTCGATTTTTTAAATAAAATATTAATATTGTTTACGAGCGTGGCTAACCTGGCTGGCATTGTAGGCCTATCGACATAATTAAATACAATTTATTATAATAATTGTTAATATTTAAAAAACGAGTAGGCCTATCGACATAATTAAATACAATTTATTATAATAAAAGTTAATATTTAAAAAATCTAATAGAAGGTTCAAAATTTAAATCTAGTGGTTTAAAATTAGAATAGAAGGTCCAAGTTTAAATCTAATGATTAGAATTTAAAATGTTTAAAGTTGGAATCACAATGGGTGACCTCTTTTTCATAGTGCGAGTTACTTTGAAACCTTGTGCTTGTACAACCCTAATAATCACACTATGAAACCTTGTGCTTGTACCAACCCTAATAATGTTAATGATTAGAATTTAAAATGTTTAAAGTTGGAATCACAATGGGTGACCTCTTTTTCATAGTGCGAGTTACTTTGAAACCTTGTGCTTGTACCAACCCTAATAATCACACTATGAAACCTTGTGCTTGTACCAACCCTAATAATGTTAATGATTAGAATTTAAAATGTTTAAAGTTGGAATCACAATGGGTGACCTCTTTTTCATAGTGCGAGTTACTTTGAAACCTTGTGCTTGTACCAACCCTAATAATCACACTATGAAACCTTGTGCTTGTACCAACCCTAATAATGTGAACGGTATGAAACCTTGTGCTTGTACCGACCCTAATAATGTGATTGTAACCGTTCAGTGGGTCTAGGTGGATTGGTAAGTTAGGGCATGTACCGAGAGGAGACCTAAGTTCCAATCCTAGACCTAAGTTCCAATCCCACTAAACGTGCCCATGCATAGCCTGATCCGATTCCTTGCATAACGAGTAACTGCGACTCCTGACTGATAACGAAGATATGTTTCCTGCTTTTCCGACGGTCCCCTTCATGCCACGAAGATGGTGTGAACCTTGTGCATCTGACGGTCCCCTTCATGCCACGAAGACGGTGTGAACCCTGTGCATCCAACGGTCTAGTGGTCCCCTTCATGCCACGTGTTTTACAGCGTGGCTAACCTTCCTGGCTGCCATTGTAGGCCTATCGACATAATTAAATACAATTTATTATAATAATTGTTAATATTCCTGGCTGCCATTGTAGGCCTATCGACATAATTAAATACAATTTATTATAATAATTGTTAATATTCCTGGCTGCCATTGTAGGCCTATCGACATAATTAAATACAATTTATTATAATAATTGTTAATATTTAAAAATCTAATAGAAGGTTCAAAATTTAAATCTAGTGGTTTAAAATTAGAATAGAAGGTCCAAGTTTAAATCTAATGATTAGAATTTAAAATGTTTAAAGTTGGAATCTCAATGGGTGACCTCTTTTTCATAGTGTGAGTTACTTTGAAACCTTGTGATTGTACCAACCCTAATAACCCTAATAATCACACTATGAAACCTTGTACCAACCCTAATAATGTGAACGGTATGAAACCTTGTGCTTGTACCGACCCTAATAATGTGATTGTAACCGTTTAGTGGGTCTAGGTGGATTGGTAAGTTGGGGCACGTATCGAAAGGAGACCTAAGTTCCAATCCTAGACCTAAATTCCAATCCCACTAAACGTGCCCATGCATAGCCTGATCTGATTCCTTGCCTAACGAGTAACTGCGACTCCTGACTGATAACAAAGATATGTTTCCTGCTTGTTCGACGGTCCCCTTCATGCCACAAATACGGTGTGAACCCTGTGCACCCGACGGTCCCCTTCATGCCATAAAGACAGTGTGAACCCTTTGCATCCAACGGTCTAGTGGTCCCCTTCATGCAACATGTTGAACCAAACTGACGAAGACAGTGCGAACCCTATATGTTTGGCATTTTCGACAGCCCCATCTCACGGGGGGTTACCATTAATGAGATGGTGGCAAAGATGGTGCGAACCCTTCGCACCCTGAACCCTATACGTCTGACGGTTTCGACGGTCCCCATCTCACAGGGGGTTACCATTAATGAGATGGTGGATGTGTTGGAAGCCTTCGTTGATAGTTTGAACCCTGCCAATTGTGCTGGTGACGACGATCTATTTCCTGCTTGTCCGGCAGTCCCCTTCATGCCATGAAGATGGTGCAAACCCTGATTCGACGGTCTGACGGTCCCCTTCATGCCATATGTTGAACCAGACTGATGAAGATGATGCAAACCCTATACGTCCAGCGGTTCTAATGGTCCCCATCTCATGGTGGGTTACCATTAATGAGACGGTGGATGTATTGGAAGCCTTCGTTGATAGTTTGAACCCTGCCATATATGACGACAAACTTTTTATTGCTTGTTCAACGGTCCCCTTCATGCCACATGTTGAACTAGACTGAAGAAATCGGTGTGAACATATCACACCAGGTTATCATTAATGATATGGTGGGGCGACGATGGGTGTGTTGGAAAAGCCTTAGCTGATAGTTTGAACCCTCTGCTAGAGGTTACTAAAAAATTGTGATTGTAACCAATTCATCTATGTAACAAAAATAATAATAATGTGATTGTAACCAACCCTCCTATATATTCGGATTGAATAATTTTATGATATTTAATATTATTATTAAATTTATTGAATGATTGAATAATTGTCATATGTGTTTGTGACCAACTCTCTTATATGAATAATTATATGATATTTAATATCCCAAATGAATAATAATCATAATTAAAAATCCCTATAAAAGTCCTCTAGAATAATTATATGATATTTAATATCCCAAATGAATAATAATCATAATTAAAAATCCCTATAAAAGTCCTCTAGAATAATTATATGATATTTAATATCCCGATTGAATAAAAATAGTGTGGTTGTAACCAGTTATCTTTCTGACTGAATAATATGATATTTAATATCCCGATTGAATAATAATCATATAATTAGAGTCCCTATAGAATTCCACTAAAATAATTATATGATATTTAAGTGGCATGGGGAATGTGTGATGGGGTGGTTTTGTGTTAAATTCCCTATTGATAAGTATAGTATAGCTCTCAGAAGGGTGATGGTCTTCTCAGAAGGGTGATTAGTCTTTTGAGATGGTCTCGGGAGGAGACTGCTAAATCCTGTAATAACCAAATCCAAAAAAAAATTATATGATTTTAATATGCTCATTGAATAATAATGATATAATTAGATTCCCTCGAGGAGACTGCTAAGTCCTGTAATAACCAAATCCAAAAAAAAATTATATAATTTTTAATATGCTCATTGAATAATAATCATATAATTAGATTCCCTCGAGGAGACAGCTAAGTCCTGTAATAACCAAATCCAAAAAAAAATTATATAATTCCCTCTAGGATTCCCCTTAAATAATTTTTGAAAGGTAATAGTTTATTTTGAATCCTCTAAGTACTCAATAGAGAGCGTATGATGGTCCTTGCGAAGTTGGGTCAACAATAATGAATAATTAGATGATATAAGTTTGTTGGAAGCAAGGATCAACAATAATGAGGTGGTATAGGCTCATTGAAAACAAGGGTCAACAATAATGAGGTGATATAAGCTTGTTGGGAGCAATGGTCAACAATAATGAGGTGGTATAATCTTGTTGGGAGCAATGGTCAACAATAATGAGGTGGTATAGGCTTGTTGGGAGCAAGCAATGGTCAACAATAATGAGGTGGTATAAGCTTGTTGGAAGCAAACAATGGTCAACAATAGAAATAATGGTCAACAACAATAATGAGGTGGTATAGGCTTGTTGGGAGCAATGGTCAACAACAATAATGAGGTGGTATAGGCTTGTTGGAAGCATGAAATGTGGTTCCTTGCTTGTTGGGAGCAATGGAAGCAATGGTCAACAATAATGAGGTGGTATAGGCTTGTTGGGAGCAAGCACTGTGGTTCCCTTCTTGTTGGGAGGGATGGAAGCAATGGTCAACAATAATGAGGTGGTATAGGCTTTTTGGGAGCAAGCACTATGGTTTGAACCCTGTACTTAGAGGAATGCAAACCCTGTGCTTAGGGAGCATTCCTCCATGTATTAAAAATCATCAGGATAAATATCATCCTCTAGAAGAATTGTAAACCATATAGAGTTGTCAAAACCATGTTTGAGTTGGGTATGTACACGCAAATCAAAAGAGTTGTAAACAATATTTAATATCCTGATTGAATAATAATCATTTAATCGGATAAATATCTTCCTCTAGAAGATTTGTAGAGGATATAGAGTTGTTGTATATAGATTTGTACAAACCAAGTTTAACTATGTACACCCAAATCGGATACATATCATCCTCTACAAGAGTCGTAGACCATATAGAGTTGTTGTATATAGAGCTGTACAAACCAAGTTTAACTATGTACACCCAAATCAAAAGAGTTGTGAACAATATTTAATATCCCGATTGAATAATAATCATATATATAGAGTTGTTGACCACATATCATCCTTATAGAGTTGTAGATCGTATACACCAATTAAAATAATCAGATATAATTGTTTTTGTATACACCAATTAAAATAATCAGATATAATTGTTTTTGTATACACCAATTAAAATAATCAGATATAATTGTTTTTTTAGAAACCATGTTTGAGTTGGGTATGTACACCCAAATCAAGAGTTGTAAACAATATTTAATATCCAGGTTGAATAAGAATCATATAATAATCATATAATTGGATAAATATCATCCTTAGCGAATTGTAGACTAGACCATACAGAGAGTTGTAAACAATATTTTTTATATAGAGAGCTGTAAACACAAGAGGAATCGACCTCACAACCACATGGATTATAATAACTAGGCCACTGCCATTACACCAAATGCCATTCGGCAGTTGTAAACAATATTTAATATCGGGGTTGAATAATAATCTGGATAAATATCATCCTTAGCGAGTTGTATTTAATATCGGGGTTGAATAATAATCTGGATAAATATCATCCTTAGCGAGTTGTAGACCATATAGACCATACTTTAATAACCGGATTCAATTATCAGATATAATTTTTTTTTTTTTTACAATAATTAGATATAATTGGGTAAATATCATCCCATGCTATTTTAACTAATTACTATAAGAGACAAATAAAAAATCACAATGCTTGTTCTCTTTAATACCTTTGTTGGAATTTCATACCTCTTCTTCTTTCCCCAAACTCTCCTACCTGAATTTTAATGTAGTTTTTAGGTTGACTATATGCACAGAAATCCAATCCGGTGTATAATCTTATGATCCTCACCGCTTATGCATGGTAGCATATCACAGTCTTACGTTTGCATCTCTGCAAAAATCAAATCGCGTCTCCTCACTAAGTATGTCTTGAAGACGTAGCATATGGTCTGAGGGACACTGGCAACCCCTAGCCTCTCCGGTGCGTGCTAGGGCCAAGGAAATCCAAACCCTTAACCTTTTCCTCTTTCCACCATGTGGTATTGCTACTATGATATCTATTGCAATAGACGGCTAAAAAAAATATATATATATATAGCTTTGCACCTATGACATCTATAGCATAGATGGCTGTTGTTGGAAGAGTAATTTTTAACGATTACTAAAATAGAAAGTCCTTACCGTTGAAAGGAAACCCTTCTCATTAATCTGATTCAGCGTTCAAATATATTAGTAGAAAGGACAATAACATTAGCTTTTGCTTAAACAAAAGGCAATCCTTGTGGGACACCTTGATACAGATAATTTTAAAGCAAACCTTCTAAAGTCCACCACTCACAAGCAGCCTATGGAAAAGGCAATCTCAGCATGATAAGAAAGTAATGTAAAAATACAAATAGACTTTGAACTCACAAGGCTATGAAAGTAAAGTAATGGGACAGTGCAGTGGTAGGGTAGGTCCAAAAAAATAATAATAAGATAAAAAAATAAAGAGATTTTAAAGTTCAAGAAGTTTATGAGATGGTTATTCAAACCGAACTATAAATATATGGGTGGATATGAGTACCAAGAATGCGCTCATATAAAGCCTCTTTAAGAATGCGCTATATTTTGAACCCACTTTTGCCATCTTGTGCAATATATTCTATGTCCTCCCCAAAGAAGGGAACTAAACAAACAGTAAACCGGATACCCCCAAATTTCATCTGATTGATGGTAAACTACTAGTTGAAAATATTAGCTGCAATTTCTTTTCATATATTTATACACATAATTGCATCAGACGTCAAAGAAAAATCACTGTACTCTGTTATTTGACTAGAATATGGTGCGACTTTCTAGAGCTGTTAATGAAATTAATATCGAATTTGGGTATATATATTATTTCAACTATTTCAACTAGTACTCTGAAAACATGCTTCATTCTTAAAAGTATTCGAAGAGCGTTGTATGGAAGCACATTTTGCCTCTACGTCATTTCGGAGACATTATAGACGCACCACGTTTTATACAATCATAGCATTGAATGCCAATATACAGCAAGGCCCATAACCATTTTAGCATGCAAGAAAAATATGAATATCCTTCACTTCTGTAAGAAAAATAAAAAATAAATTTGTTTGAACAATGACAAGCTTCATAGCCTAAGTAAGGACTGAAAAATATCCTTACCTCCGCAGGCGGAGGCTCTCACAGTCCTGCTTGTTAACATCAGCGCGTAATCTAATGCAATTTCAAGCGTCTGTGCTGAAAAAAAGGGGAGAACGACAAATTAAAAATCAGCACAAGGAAACAGATTAGGAATCTCGGTCCGAATTCGAAAAGCACAAAATGAGAAGAAGGAGGAAAAACAACATTTTAAAAATCATGAGGAGGAAACAGAATTTCTGTCCGAATTCTAGAAGCACAAAATGAAATCTAACCAAATTGCAATGGAATAAAATTAAATTCCTTCAAAAGAAGGAAGGAATAAGCAAAGAGACATTTACCTCCTCTACGCCGTGGGATGGTAGTAGGAGGCTTGTAGTATTAAAAGCTTGCATGACGGTAGGGGAAAACGCCACGTCGAAAGGAATAACGTGGCAAGTATAAACTGTGCCACATCGAGTACAGACAGAGCAGAGGTGGAGCGGAGAAGCCACATAGCCCCACTTAAAATATATTATCGGAAAAGTTTTTTCTTTTTAAATAATTTTTTCATATTATAAAAAATAAACTGTTTTGGTATTTTTTTTTTCCTAAATTAGTTATGTGATTAGAAATTTGGATTGATACGTATGCACTTGTATTATGATTATATATTTTTATTATAATATATATTTTTTAATTTGTTATATGATCATTAATAATTATTATGAATGTATTTTTTTTATCAAAATTTTAATCTATTTTTCTAATTAATTAAATTCGTAATATTTGACAGATAATAATTAATAAAAGAATTAATATTTTTTAAATTTTAATAATTATATTGAATTTAATTTTATGTTTTAAATATATATTGTTTAAATTAATTCAAAACTAATAATAATTTATAAATTACAACTTATAAAAATTTAATATTTAATATTATAAAATATTGTAATTAATAATAATAATTGGTTCTTTTAGTATGATCCTAACTTGAGGAAGAACTTTATGGATGAACACAAGGAATATGTCTCATAAGATTTTGAAGACTCTATTGAAGTACCATCCACCATTCAAGAGAATATAATTGGTAAAAAAAAATGCAGTTTTAGAAGTTAATACCTCTACCATTAATAAGGAAATACCAGAAAATGAGCAAGAGAAGTCAAAATCTTCTATAATAGGGCCAGAGAAGATAATTATGTTGAAAAAAAAAATTGTGAAAGAATATTAAGGAATAGAATAATAAAACCTACTCCTGATATAGGTAAGGCAAAAAGAGGAAAACCTTCAAATTATCAAGCAAGATCTAGGGAAGCAAGAGCTAACATAGAAAAAGGAACACAAACTAAGTTGGTTGAACTTCTTTTTACCAAACAACAAAATGATATTGGCAATACATAGGAAGGGCCAAAATACCCTAATGAGACATGATTATCATCTCATGGAATATAAGGGGTGTTAATGCCCCCTCAAAGCATAGGTGTATTAGGGACCTATTTTTAAGTAATAAATCTGATATTCTTTGTATCCAGGAAACTAAAATGACAAAAGAAGAAGTTTCAAAAATTATGAAAGCAGTTTGGGCAAGATGTGAATGGGATGCTATGGATTCTGAAGGAGTGACAAGGGTTATTCTTACTTGTTGGAATCCTTCTAGAACCTTTTGTGTTACCATTCATAAAACTAGGCATTGGATAATCTCTTTAGTCATTTGCTACTTTGTAGATATTTGTTTCATCCTTATTAATGTCTATGGACCTAAAACTCAGTCAAGTAGATTGGAGTGGGATTGAAGCATTTATGAGAACTAAAGACCAAGAAACCCGATTCATGATCATTGGATATTTTTAATGCCATAACCACGCTGAATGAAGAATTTGGTGGAATTAGGAAATTGACCCAAAGTATGAAATATTTCTTAGCTTTTATTCAAAACAATAATCTATGGGAAGTTGAGTTTGAAGAAGACAACTATACTTGGACCAACAATAGGAGAGGCTAGAACCTAATAGCAGAAAAATTAGATAGATGCATTCTCTCAGATCATTGGCTAGATTAAGGAACTTGTGCTAAAATTAATACCTTAACTAGGATTAGTTCAAATCATTGGCTAATAAGAGTTACAATGGTGGTTAGTGAATTCAAAAAAATATCATATTTTAAATATGAGCAAATGTGGGAAGACCATCCTCAATTTGTTGATATGATAGCTCAAACATGAAATTATTTAGGTAATGGTGGGTTGCATGATATTCCAAACCAAATTAAAGTTATGTCATCTAGATTAAAAGAATGGAACAAGAACACCTTTGGAAATATTTTTTACAAGAAAGAAGAACTAAAATATGAACTTTAAAAATTCCAAAAAGGCGATGATAATAATCCAAGCTTAGAGAAAAGGGATTTGCTTAGTGAATATCATAATATTTTGAGTAAGGAAGAGAAATTTTGGAGATTAAAATCAATACATACTTGGTTAAAATAATGACATAAAAATACAATTTTTTTTCATATGATGGCTATATTATAGAGATCATCTTCTAAAATTAGTAGAATTAAATCAATAAAATGGGTTTAGATTGAAGATCAAAGTGAAATTAGAAAAGAGGCAAAGCTATTTTATTAGAATATTCTAGATTCAAAGGAAACCAAAATTCTTAATAATAAAATTCTTCAAAATGTTCCTTCATTTATAATGAATGGAGACAGTAGGAAATTGATGGAGCCTATTACTTTAGAAGAAGTTCATTTAGCTATTTTCTCTTTTAATAAGGATAAATCCCTAGGTCTATATGGGATCTCTACAAC
Organism: Wollemia nobilis; assembly: GCA_028583015.1. Classification (NCBI taxonomy): domain Eukaryota; kingdom Viridiplantae; phylum Streptophyta; class Pinopsida; order Araucariales; family Araucariaceae; genus Wollemia; species Wollemia nobilis. The sequence goes on from JAQPPZ010014132.1 coordinate 28,030, forward strand.
TTTTTACCAACATAATTGGGATATAGTGAAGGATTCTTTATTGGTGGTAGTGGAATAGTCTAGGGTAAAACAATACATTCCTTATAAAACAAATGCAACTTATCTTACCCTAATTCCAAAAAATAAGGATGCTAAATTATTTGATTCTTTTAAACCCATAACCCTATGTAATATGACATATAATATTATTTCCAAAGTGATGGCAAAAATATTAAGATAATTGTTAGAAAAAATCATTTCAAAAGAGCAAGGAGGATTTGTGAAAGGAAAATAAATTTTAGATGAGATAATAGTAGCTCATGAAGTTATAAATTCAGTAGATTCAAGAAAAGAGAAATCTACGATCTTAAAACTTGATATGAGTAAATCCTATGATAGGGTTAAATGGGATTTTATTTTTGCAATTTTAGGTAATTTTTGTTTTGGGAAGAAATGCTTTAGATGGATTAAAGCTTTTGTCTCTACATTTTCTTATTCAGTGTTGGTCAATGGGTTAGTGATAAAATATTTTAAAGCCAAGAGAGGCCTTAAACAAGGAGATCCTCTATATCCTTATTTGTTCATTATTATGGTATAAGTTTTGAGTAGGAACTTATAGAAGGCTTACAAATATGGGTGTATAAGTGGACTTAAGCTTAGTAATAACATCACCCATCAACAATTTGTAGATGATACAACCCTTTTTGGAAGGGCAAGGATAAATGAGGTCGAAGCTTAGAATAACTTTTTAAAAGAGTACAAAGAGCTCCAAGGCAAAAATGTAATAGGACTAAATCCAAAATTTACTTCCTTAACACTCATGCTAATATCAAAGCAAGAATTTTTAGGTTGCTTCAAATGGAGGAGGCAAATTTACCAACAACTTATCTAGGGATGTCTTTATTTGAGGGGAGAATGAGGATAGATTTATGGAATCTAGTTATTAGTAAAGTTTAAAATAAAATTCCAACTTGGAAAGGTATATGGTTATCGTTAGCAAGAAGAGTGTAGTTAATTAAGTTAGTCTTACAAGCCATTCCAACATATTATATGTCATTATATTCTATGCCAAATTTAGTTGAAAAAAGTTTAATCTATATTATGCGATCCTTTTTATGGCCAGGTTTACATAATAAAGGGAAAATTCCTTTGGTGAAATGGAGCAAGTTGTGTGATGACAAAACTAGGGGAGGTCTTGGTTTAAGAGTTCTTACAGATGCAAAATTAGCTCTTAGGGAAAATGTTATCTAGAGATTGTACAAAGAGAGTCAAAGACAATGGGAAAGAATTCTTCTAAGTATGTTGATCCCAATGACCCAAGTTTAATATTTACTATATTCTCCCTTCTAAATGGTTATACTCTTTGGAATGGTTTAAAAAAATCTATTGATCTTATGATTAAAGGTTTAAGATGGGTGGTGGAAATTGGAGAAAATTTTTCTATTTGGATGGATACTTGGTGTGATAAAAAACCACTCAATTTAGATCTAGTTTTGAAACCTTGGATGAGATTACTTCAAGATAAATATGGTGATAAGATTTCAAATATTTTGTACAAGGATCGAGAAGGAGGATATAAATGGAAAGAATATTTTTTTACAAGTATACAAGATATTGATGCTAGGAGGCAATTGAGTAGAAATATAACAACTATGATTATTTTGAGGGGTGCTAAGGATAAATTGATTTGGAAGTTGAATAGCTCAGGAGAATACACAAAAATAAGTGGATATAATTTTCAACACCAACATAATAATAATATCACTAGAATTTGAAGAGATATTTTGGATAGCCCAAGCATCCCTAAAGTCAAAATATTTGTTTTGCTAGTAGGTTATAGAAGAATTTTATCTAAGGATAACATTATGAAAAGGATTTTTCATGGCCCCTCTCAATTTGTTTTTTGTAATAAGGAAAAGAGTATTGACCATCTCTTGGGACATTACTCAATAGTCTGGAATCTATGGCAATGGATTCTTAATATGTTTGGTAAATGCATGGTGATGAATAGTAGAAATGAAGATTGATTAAAGCAATGGTAGAGTGTTTATAAAATTGAGGCTTTATAGAAAATATGGGATATATCAAAAGATACAATTCTTTGTACTATATGGCTATAAAAGAATACAAGAATATTTAAAGGAAAGGAAAGCAGTTTAGAGGTTATGAAAGAAAATATATGTTTAGCCATATAGGAGTCTAAACCAATCCTATCAACTCATGGAGTCCCTAATTTGGAAGCATTGAGTCTTGATAGATGGATTCAAGTCATTAAATGGAATTATGATGTTGTGTACAAGAGAAGCAAAAAGAAGTCAAAGAATATATAGTGGAAACCACCATATGTGGAGTGGGTTAAATTGAATTTTGATAGATCATCTAAAGTAAATCTAGGACTATTAGGAGGAGGGGGAATAATTAGAAATAATAGAGGACAAATTTTGTCTTATTATGCTTTCAATAATGGATTTAAGACAAATAATGAAGTTGAATATTGGGTAGCTTTAGAAGGGTTAAAAATATGTAAAAAAATGAAATGGAATTGAGTATGGATGGAAGGTGATTCTCTCATAGTAATAAATATAATTTTGATAAAAGCAAAGGCTCCATGGAACATACAAGAGATAATTGTGGAAATTCAAGATCTTGATAAAGAGTTTGAAGAAATCAGGTTTACACATATATTAAGGGAAGAAAACAAATGTGTAAATAAACTAGCCAATAGAGGGGTTTTGATTGAGGATCATGAAGTTAAATTCTCCTTTCGATGGTTAGAGGAAGTAGAAATCTTAGTTGAAGCTAATAAACATTGTTGTTTCCTAAATCAATTAATGATTAAGATTTACTTTAATATATTCCATTGGTAATATCTACTTTATTTTTTAACAATAATGTGTTTTCATTTAGACTATTTATTATAATTTTTGTGGTTGCACTTGTGTTTTAGGAAGGAAACTAGCAATCCAAATTTGGTAAATCATACTATGATAGTGCAATGTTTTTGAAATATTACTCTACTAAGATACAAGGCATAGATATTACAGGTGAATTTTTGACATTGTGAAGTATGCTATGGGAAAATATAAAGAAAGATGTTGAATTCTAGAGTAATTGTATTCATACAAAAATTTGAAAAGATCCAGAAAATGAAAATCAAGAATTCAAACATTTTATGTAAAATGATGTAGGTTTCTAGCTATAGCATCTCAATTGAGATGAGAAGTGTATCTATTTGTAAACTCTCAAGATCTAAAAAAGAGAGATGTAATTTTTTAAGGGTGGGGGACCCGAGTACAACCCTTATTATCTAGAAGAAAAGAATAATAATTGGCTTTTATTAGGAAACTGAATTAGTATGTTTTTTAATTTTGATAAAAAAACTCTAAATTCAAACCAAAAACTTAATTTCAAACCATAAGATAGGTATGATTCACTCTATTATGCTTCCATTTAAAAAAAATTAAATTCGATATTGTGTCCTCACTGTTGATGGTATGCCATATGTATCTTACCTTTCAATCTATGCAAAAACCAATCCAATCTCCTCACCAAGTATGACATAAATTTATTTATAAGAGATATTACGCAAGCAAATAGTTTGAAAATCTTGAGCCAAGAAAATTCAAACCCTTGGCCTCTTCATTGCATGATAGGGCCAAGGGAAAATTCTATATTCTAATTCCTCATATTTTGAATGTACTTTTGCCATCTTGTGTAATATATTCTATGCCCTCTCCAAAGGAGGGAACTAAAAAAATAGTACATTGACTACCCCCAAATTTTATCTGATTAATGGTAAATTACTAGTTGAAAATATTGGCTACAAATTATTTTCATACATTTATATATATAATTCCATCAGATGTCAAGGAAAATCATTGCACTTTGTTATTTGGCCAGAATATGGTGTGCCTTTCTAGAGCTGTTAATGAAATTATTATCGAATTGGATATATATCATTTAAACTAGTATTTTAAAAAATATACTTCATCCTTAAAAGTATTTATAAGAGCATTGTATGGAAGCACACTTTCTCTCAATGTTGTTTTGAAGACATTACAACACACCACATTTTATAGAATCATGCCAATATACAACAAGACCCATAACCATTTTAGCATGCAAGAAAAATATGAATATCCTTCATTTCTATGAGAAAAATATAAGATAAATTTATCTAAATAATGACAAGCTTCATAGCCTAAGTAAGAACTAAAAAATATCCTTACCTTTGCAGGCTCTCATAGTCTTGCTTGTTAACATCAATGCATAATCTAATGAAATTTCAAGCATTTGTTTTGAAAAAGAGGGGGAAATGATAATTTAAAAATCAACACAAGCAAATAGATTAAAAATATTAGTCTAAATTCAAGAAGCACAAAATTATTGGAAATTAATTCAGGTTTCACCTACCTTTGACAGATCTCTAACATATCATGCTCTTCATCACTAGATTTTGGAGTGCTTATATTTACTCCTAGTAGTTGTAGTTGTTCGATGATTAGAGTGCCACTTGTCCATTAGTTAATGTGTTAGGTTAGTTTTTCCCTTCTTCCCCAACTATATATATGGGTGTTGAGGATGACTTAAAAATGTTATAGAAGAAGAGATATGGAGGTAAGAAAGAGGTGTCAAAGCGGCAAGCGTGAGAAGCAAAAGGTAATAATAAGCCTCTAAGTAATCTCTTGTGTCAAGGAACTTACCAAGAAAAGACCTAGGTTCAAACCCTAGAGGTATGCCTATTTACAAAGGTAGTAGTCTATTCTAAATCCTCTAAGTGCACACGATACCAACAATGATGGTATGAATATTGAGTGATCGATTGTCTTCCTCACATTGGTTCAACAACAATAAGGCGGTATAGGCTTGTTGGGAGTGAAAGCACGAGATTCCAGAAGTTTGAAAAGAAACACTAAAGCTATGCAATGCAAAACGAAATGTAACGCTTTTGTCCTAGAAACTTGAAATGCATGAAATAGGTGAAAGAGACAAATTAAGACGAAATGAAAGAAGTACAGAAAACACAGCCCTTTTTATTTATTCTCTCTCAATATCGATTACAAAGACGTCTCTCGCCTTTTCAGGGGTTAGAAGCGTTAACATGTTTTGGTTACAATGGTGACTAGTGATCTTCCTTTCGCGTGCCCACATGCAAAATGGATGGGCCAAAGTGTCGTCGTCGCTAGTGTGAATGAATCCTTGATCCTTGTTGCTCCTCCTACATTCAAAGAAACAACAAACTGCGTTAGTGAGCACTGTTGCAAAAATGAAACGTTTGTTCTCTAAAAAACAATGAGAGATGCAGTGAAAGATGATTAAGGAAATAAACCGATTCAAAATAGTCTACAAATTTAACAGGAACAAGAGAATGTTACCAGAGGGCCATTGCCATCAAAATAGTCAGGAAATTGGCCATCGATTTGAATTCCCTCGGGACGGATTCGTTAATTCATCCTGGTAGGACAAATTCTCCGACAAAACATCGAAGTGATACCGCCAAATGTCACATCTCGGGAGCTCCAAAAGACCCCGAAACTTAGGGGTTAGCTAATTGGGGGCATTTTGGGAAGACCAGATGGTCGGATTCCCCAATTTGGCCTCCATCAATTTGAAGCTTCTACCTGCAAGTTAGTGAGGACAACAAAAGCGATAAAACATGATAACATTTGATCAAAGAATTATGAAATCGAGATTACAAACTATTTAAACAGCATAATATGGAATGCAAAATAAACAAATGACAAAAGAACAATCTTCCATGAATTCCCAATCATTCTTAAAAAAGAAGATTAGGCCGAGGGGGGCCACCCACCGTTGGAACCCGATTTCGGCACCAATCCACTTGGGATGGGCCCAAAATCTCTTGTAATGGGTTGTCCGAGAATTGGTAGATCTATGTGGTCAAGTGTCGGGTTTTGGATCCGGATTCAACCACGCAATAACCACCCAATGACCTCTTGGAAAGAGATCAAGGATGTGGAAGAGGTGAATCAAAGGTAAAGCATGGTATCAATTTGGCGGCGACATTGCTTGAAAATGCTTCCAACCTATCCTTTTGGGTGAGAAAGTTCACCATTTTATAGACCCAAGGGGTCTCTTTTGGATGGGCATGTAGGGGTGCCACGTGGTGGCCATGCCTTCCCAAGAGGGAGGAGACTCCTCCCTGACTTGGGCTTCCATGGTCGCCTTGTGACGGCCTCTAAATGCTCACTCTGCTCACCTACACGTGCATGCAAGGGGAGAGGCATTAATGGACGTCCTTAGCGCCACTTGTCAAGATTTTTCTTTTTGCCCGTTGAACCTAGGAATTTCGTCCTACCTAAGAGAAATTCAGAATTTGTCCCTGGGTGAGGCGAATCCCATTTTAAATTCGTCCCATGGTGATACGGATACTGAGCAAAGTGCCTAAAGGTGCCAAATTGATTTTTGACCTTCCAAAATTGTTGTAAAAGTGGTTAGGACCATTGTTTAACCTCTAAGGGCTGCCCTAGGGGCTGGGTGTATCAATGCGATCAGTGTTTACAGTCACATAATCAGATTGGTGTTGTTTTGGTGTCTATAGATGCCCCTTTTGGGAAAGCACGGGTGGTGAGAAAAATAGATAACCAAAGCACTAATGATTAGGATTTCTTGGTAACCTAACCAACTTTTGATGCCCCAAGCATGGAGAGGGGCATGCATTCTTGAATCCTTGCATAGAGGAAGGCACTCAATTCAAGTGTTAACCTTTTTGGTGAGGTGTTACTTGACCTTGGACAGTGATCAGGTCATGAATAGGCAAAGGGTACAACCTTTTGTCTATGAGAACCTTGAATTCATGATTCACGAAATACCAAGTGATTTGATCAGATTGTGATTATTGCTTGTTTACTGCTCCAAGCAAGAGCATAATTGTCTTTGTCAAATATTCTTTGAATGCATGTCGTTTTCCTTAATTGGGTGTGTTTGTTGATTGGTGACTAAGTGTGACTACCCCCTCAAGCGATGAATCGATGAGGGAATGAACTTCATGAGAAAAGTGATGAGTCACTTGACCCAAGATGACTTGTAGAAGGGTGCCTTTAGATGATTTAGTGTTAAGCATTTGCAATTTTCTGACATTTAGACTTGTTTTTTGTGGGTGGTAACCCTTTTTGCGATGCTTTTTGGAGCTGAAATTGGCGAAAATCCATCCTCCCGTGGAGCGGTCCGGCTAAAGTAGCCTTCTTAGGGAGGAGGATAGTGACAATTTGTGACCTCAACGTTTGTTTTGCATGCTTGGGATTTCAAGTGCAACAGTACTCTCATCAGGCAAGTTTATTAGCTATTTTAGTGCATATTTTTTCAATTTTTGCTATTTTTTGTAATTTTTGGCCTGAATTCATCCCAGGGTGAGACGAATTCCATATTAGTATTCGTCCTAGGGTGGGACGAGTGCTCACCAGAGTGCTCATCCCAGTGGAGGACGAATATAAGTGCAAAAGGCCTATTTAAAGGCAAAAACTAAGGTTTGGGCTCATTTACATCAAATTTCTTGCGATTTGGAGCTCGGGGAGGAGGAGGTTAATACAATGTCGAGTTTCTCCCGACATCATGAGCACAAACCGGATCGAAAAAGCGATACCAGTAAGTGCTCCCTAGTGTTATTGTTTTTATTTAAAATTGCAAGTGTTTTGTTTAATTTTCTTTGTGATGATGTTTTTCAAAATTTTAAAACTAAAATCCTAAACTTGTCTAAACACAACCAAGACTTAGTGTACAATTAAATGACAAACGTAGTGAAAACCTAGGTAAAGAATTGTTGTTTTGCTAATAACTAAAACCCTAGGATTAACAGAATGTAAAACCCTAGTTTTTAGGTTGAGCTTGTCAGTTTTAAAATGTAGGTTACAACCTTATTTTTAAACTGTTATTTTAATTTTATGTTGTTTGTACAGACGTTTTAAACTTAAAATACAGAGATTCTAAGACTGACAAATAGGACTGACAAATTATTGTGTTTTTGTTAATTAATCAGTTTAGAGTTTAAAAACCCTAGGGCTGAAAAATTAATTTTTGTTTTTATTTTGTTTTATTTTTGGAATTTATCAGTTAGGATTAGAAACCCTAGGACTGAAAAATTCATTTTTGAATTTTGAATTTTTGTTTTGTTTTTAAATTTATTGGTTAGGATTAGAAACCCTATAAATTTATTTTAATTTTTTTTTTTTAATTTATTAAAAACCCGGGAAAATGGGAAAGTTTGTTTTTAAATTTTATTATGAGTTAGGATTAGAAACCCTAGGACTGACAAATGGATTTTTTTGATTTTGAATTTTGTTTTGTTTTTAAATTTATCGTTAGGATTAGAAACCCTAGGATGACAAATTTATTTTTGATTTTGTTTTGTTTTTAAATAATTTTTTTTTTTTTTTGGAATTTATCAGTTAGGATATAAAACCCTAGAACTGAAAAATTAATTTTTGTTGTTTGTTTTGTTTTTAAATTTATCAGTTAGGATTAGAAACCCTAGGATTGACAAATTAATTTTTGTTTTTGAATTTTTGTTTTTTTTTTAGCCGAACATTGGTAGGCAATGTTGTATATTCATGTTATTGTTGTACAGTTTTTTTTTTCCATGATTTTAATGTTTTTGAATTGTTTTCTTTTGAGTTGTTAGGCCGTACTGTACCCACGATTTACTAAGCACGGGGGCTAACGTGGTTGACTAGGAGTGGCTTGATGCCCTTGGGCTCGAGGTGGCTGCGGAGCCTGTGGTCGTGGATCAAGCTCATTTAATGGCCCTGATCAATATTTGGGATCCTCGGACCAACACCTTCCATCTACCAACAGGGAGATGACCATGACCTTGGATGATATCTATCGACTTTAGATTTCAATAGATGGGCGATCGGACGTCACGTGATTAGCTGTACTAATGCGATGCTTCGGGCATGGGGAGGAGCTAGGTGTGGAGGATCCACTAGAGAGGGGAGCGCAGATTGGAAGATTTTGGTCTAATGGTGGCTGGAGAGGGGGGTGTTGGGAGTGAGGCACGCATTCCTTATGGGCCTCATTTCCAACATGCTAATACCTAACTCATTAGGTGCATGAGGTTCCCATGGAACCTTATGGATTTGGTTTGGTGGTTGGTAGAGTGCCCGACAGAGGCATCACTAATCATGAGATGGGGACAGAAACTGTTGGTGCAGCTCTATGGGGAGTTGTATGAGGTCTACTATCGGCAGCGAAAGGGGATTAGCTACAGCTATCTATTACAAAGTTGGGCTTGGCAGCACATAGCAGTGGAGAGGCCCATCAGGTTACCATGGATGACTCGGGAGAGATGGAGGATAGGGAGATTGGCTATGCGTTCGAGGACGATGGGAGCAGGACAGAGTCGACGGTGGGAAGGGTCGTAGGGCACTATGCGATACCTTCTCTTGGCTTACTCAGGGGAGGTGCTCGGCGACATTATCGGGACTATCCACTTGGCGAAGGTGAGAGTGGCTCCGATAGGTACGTAGAAGCGATGGATGATTGGGACAAGACCGAGCATGAGTTCTTCCCCTACCGGGTGACACGAGTTTAGGGTGTGCCAGGGTTTCCTAGTGAGCCTATGGTCTATCGATGTCGGGGATGAGAGGACTCTGGATTGACTGGTCATCGCACCACCAAGAAAGGATTCAGACGTGGTGATCGATGTCCCTAACATGGATGACATCAAGACTACCGCAGAGTATGACTAGTGGTGTGTACTACGGCGATGGCAGGGAGAGGGGCCACTAGGAGGTGCGGGGGCAGCAGCAGCGAGCGGGGAGGGTGCTAAGGCACCAGGGGATGATTAGGGAGCTCCTTGGGAGGATGCGGACATGGTGGAGGTGGAGGATGAGGATGCGAATGCTCCAACAACCAGAGATGCAGGACGTCACTGAGTAGTGGGAGCCTGAGTAGGCTACTGTCCTGGATTCACCTATGCCTCAGGCAGGTTCAGGGGAGGTGGAGGTGAGGCTCAACACTGAGATAGCATGATTAGAGGACCTGCTACGGAGACATGATGAGGAGTTGGGAGATGTGCTACAGGAGAGAGATCTCTTGCAGACTCAGTTGGTAGAGCGAGAGAGTGCATGGGTGGCATCTCGCCGATAGGAGGGGGATACTAATGCTACACGGGAGAGGGATCTCCTATGGATGCAACTAGCAGAGAGGGATAGGGTTTTGGCACAGCGTGATGATGTAGTAGCTTACTACCATCGACGAGAGGTAGAGTGGGATCGACAGGAATCAGATTGGCGGTAGCATTGGCTGGAGATGGAGGGATATATTATCTACCTTAGTGGGCGGCTAACTGAGCCATCGAGAGGTGGATCATCATGCCAAATGAGGGGTAGTGATACTGAGCAGTCAGCATCATCTCGTCGCAAGTGACTGGATGAAGGAGGGGGTAGCTGGCATGATGTGGGGGCTAGCAGTAGCCACCCCGAGGGGTCCCATAGGACCCACACCATGGGGGGTAGTTCCCGTAGCACCGATCCTACGTGATCATGGTGGCCAACGCCCTAGGCTTGGGGGTTTTGAGTTTTTGGATTGTGCGGGGTCAGATGACCGGTTATTGTAGCCTACGGGCATTTTTGTTATGATATATATATACAGATGACTCTTTTTTGTTTATGATGATGATTTTATGCATGATGAGTGATGAGTATGGATGTATGCATGTTAATTTATTTCGATGGATGCATATGTTATGATGAATGCAAATGTTTTTGATATATATGTGATATGCAAAATGCAATGGATGAAATGAATTTGTGTCATTTGGTTAGGGCACCATAGACTTTTAAAACTTTGTGATTATGTTTTTAGGCGATTGCTGTGGTAAATGACTTTGCATGTATACATGTGGTTTTTTTTTTCGATGGTAATGTGAGGATGAAAAGTAACGTAGTTGGTTTAGAAATGTAGCTAAGGTTTTCGAGATTCAAACGGTTTTAACTCACTAGCCACGACTATACTTTATCTTACAAGACTTTTGAACAAGGTATGAATCGAACTTGTCTTTGACCAAGCTATTTCACATCCCTGTATGTGCATTTAAGTTCATTTATGTGGTATTTGTCAGGATACCACCAGTGCCGAATAGTGTCAACCAAACCTATGCGAGGATCACCTAATTAGCTCCACTAACTCCTTTGTTGTATTTAGACAAATTAATCTGTGTTTCTATCTAGGATACCATAAGCTAGCTCATCCACATGCAAAAATTGATCTACACACGAGCTAATGTGACGAACATATCATCATGCGGTAGGATACCACCAATGCCGGATAGGCCATCCACAAAACCGTAATGAGGATCACCTAGATGCTTATCGAATGCCAAGATTCCAAGGATTCAAGTTCAGTTATTTGTTGCTAAATGAATTGCGAGACTTGCTCGTCTATAGTGATAAAAATCACTGTTTATTTTTCTATATATTTTTATTTTGAGAAGGAATTTGAATAGTGGTGATAACACATATGGATTTTGATTTTAGATGTGAGGTGATTGTGAAATTAGTGGCTTAAAAAACAAAAAAAAAAGTGAATGGAAAGGGTTAATGATAGTTTTTGAACTTTTTGTGAAGGTGACTTTAGTCTTGGGGGGAACATGATGGGTAGGGAAGATGCTTGTCCTTTTGCCAACTCTCAGCATTCTTGGGGTCATTCGCATAGGGGGATGAGCAAGATAACCATTTTGCTTATGGTGACCTGGATTACTATGCAGGTTTCATCTTTCGTTCACACAACTTGTGAATTTTTATGTGTTTTAATTTGTGTTGGGATGCTACGTAACAAGGTGTGATCCAAGTAGAACTCTACCTTCATAAAATTTGTCTGACTTGGTACAGTATGTGGTTGGAAAGCAAAATGACGACTGAAAGACAAAAACTCTTGATACATTAGAAGACCACTGACTCTAGTGTGGTAAAAAGCAGTGAATGGCATTTTTGTTTGCTATTTTATAAAATGGAAGAATGTAGAACAAGATGGACTGGCGGAGTAATTATAGTCTATGGTGCCTTTGACCTGTAAGACCACAAATATGCAATGTATGGATGCGATGCTTAATGCAGCTACATATTTTTGTATTTTTGATGGATTGATTTTTTTGAATATGAAGATGAGATGCGAGAAGAGTTTTATTGATGAATTTGAGCATGCCTAGAAATGAGATGCAAATGTTTTTGTTTTTGATGATTTTATTGTTTTTGAATTTTCTTATTTTTGACCAAGCGATATTAGGAATCCTTGGAGCATTTTGGGATTGACCAAGCAATTTTAGGAACCCTTGGAGAATTTTAGGATTGACCAAGCGATTATAGGAATCCTTGGAGTGTTTTGGGATTGACCAAGCAATTATATGAATCCTTGAAGCATTTTGGGATTGACCAAGCGATTATATGAATCCTTGGAGCATTTTGGGATCGACCAAGTGATTTTAGGAATCCTTGGAACATTTTGGGATTGACCAAGCGATTGTAGGAATCCTTGGAGCATTTTGGTATATGGCTCTCTTAGATATGGAATGGTCACAAATGACTGATGTTCAAGGGTTCTGTTTCCTTGATTCCCTCAAGAGAGGCTAGCCGGTATGTCCTGGGTCCTATTTTGCTATCAATGACATATGGACCTAACCAATTTTTTGCAAACTTGTCCCTTAGGTGGGACGGCAAACTAGAGTTCTGTTGGTTTTCCTTTAAGACCAAATCACAAACCCGAAAGTCCCTCAGGTGAACTTTCATGTTGTAAGCTTTCTTAAGTCGCTCTTGATAGATACGTAAATGCTCGAGAGCATTAACGCATCTTTCATCAAGTAACATAAGCTGGTCTAACCGGGCCTATCGCATAGCGTCATCATCGATGAACTCTTGCATTGATATGCACAGGGAAGGAATTTCCAACTCGAGAGGCATGACTGCCTTAGAGCCATACATGAGTGAAAATGGAGTTGCCCCAGTGGGCGTCCGAATGCTAGTGCAATAAGCCCACAGGGCAAGTGGAATTTGGATGTGCCAATCCTTATGATTGTCTACGACCGTCTTTTTAAGGATGGCAACTAGCATTTTGTTTGACGCCTCTGCTTGCCCATTTGCCTATGGATAATAGGGTGTCAAAAAACTATGCTGAATTTTGTACTTTGTGGTCAAAGCATGCACGTCTTTGTTCTTGAGTGGCGTTCCATTATCCGAGACTATTTTGGATGGAATACCAAAATGACATATGATGTTATGTAAAATGAACTCCACTATGCGGGGTCCTGTCGTAGAGGTAAGCGGAACTATTTCCACCCATTTGGTGAAATACTCTGTGGCTATTATAATAAACGTGTGACATCCTGACGATGTAGGGGAGATCTTTCCAATTAGATCGAAGCCCCACTATGAAAATGGCCAAGCAGACTGGACTGTCTGCAAGGCCTGGGAAGGTATGTGCATCAAATTGGCATGATGTTGACACTTTATGCACTTCTTGACATATGCGCAACAATCTCGCTCTAAAGATGGCCAATAATAGCCCATGCGAAGAATGCGCTTTGCGATGGCCATACCACTGAAGTGGCCACCACATGTACCATCGTGCACTTGGGTGACTACCCAAGTGGACTCTTGCTGGTCCAAGCAATGAAGGAGGATTCCTTCATAGCTGTGATGATACAAAATGTCTCCTATCAAGACATACTTAGCCGCTTTCTACTTGAATTCTCGTTTTGTGGCATGCGTCAATCCAAGTGGGAGATTACCTAACTTGAGGTAGTCTCTAATGGGTAAATACCAGTCCTGTTGATCAGAAGCCTCGACGGTATGAACAACCAATCCCTCTTGAAGTTCATCCCTAGAAAACGCTGAGCGGGAAAGAACTTGTAAGAATAGCATTGTATTGCTATTAATGGGAGTAGGGGAGAACAAGGACCCCCAGTTAGCATGTTTCAGATGATCGTGGATACGAGAGAAATTATCTGAAGATGGTTCAATCTAGATCATGTGGATTCCTAGCATCAAGTTAGATCTTGCACGCTCCATCATGGATTGCGATAGTGTTTTTACTTGAATGGTTGTCATATCACCAGAAAGGTCTTACGGGATTAGTGACCCCAAGGAGGCCATTGTGTCTACAAAATGATTTGATGATCGAGGGAGTGCCTCGATGTCATACCACTCAAGTTTTGCCAGGAATTTGTCTGCAAGGGCTTTATAAGCTTGCAAAACTGGTCATTTGCATTGGAATACCCCTTTGACTTCATTGACAATTAACAGCTAATCACCAAAGATGTTCAGTCATTTGATGTTCATGGCGATTGTTGTCTAAAGACCTATGAGCAAGGCTTCATACTTTTCATTATTGTTGGTGCATGGGAAATTTAATTTAAATGACAGGGGCATTGGAGCACCCTACGGTGTGAAGAATACTATTCCCGCACCACCACCTTGCTCACATTTAGAACCATCAAAAAATAGGGTTATGTCAGCCTGTGACTCAGGCTTATCAAAATCTGGTGATTCTGAGACATGGAAGACCCCATCATCGGGTAGTTCTATGACTAAAGGCTGATCGTCTTCGAGAGGAGCCTCTACTAGTTGATTGGCTATGACCTGTCCTTTGATGGATTTCTGTCCAATAAACTCTATGTCAAATTATGTCAACAACATGATCTATTTCGTCGTGCGACTACTATGATAAGTATGACTCATCATGTATCACAATGGATTCTCCTTAGACACAACATATGTAGTGTTGCTCAACATGTAGTGGCATAGATTTTTGGTAGCAAACACCATTTCCAAGCAGAGTTTCTCGACGTATGCATAGTTAAGTTCATAACTGACCAGGGTGCGGCTAAGATAGTAAGTAGCCTATTCTTTGTGAAGTTCATTCTTCTGGGCTAGCATGGCGCCCAGTGCCACCTCAGTAGCTGAGATGTATAAGTAGAACGGCACTCCTGGTCTAGGTGGTGCCAATACTGGTGGTGAAGACAAGTATCATTTGATGTCATCAAAGGCTAACTGGCACTTGTCATCCTAGTGAAATGCTACCCCCTTGTGCAATAATTTGTTCATGGGTCGAGACTTGTCAGATAGCTGTGCTATGAAGCACTTAATTGACGTGACCTTTCCTTGCAGACTTTTGAGCTTCTTGATGGTAGTTGGGGGAACCATTTCAAGGATTGCCTTGACTTTGTTTGGGTCCACCTTGATGCCTCGTTTTGAGACTATGAAACCCAAGAGTTTTCCAAATGTGATGCAAAATACACACTTCTTGGGATTCAGTCTAACTTTATGCTCCATGAGGTGATCGAGGATCTTGCTTAAGTCATCGAGATGATCTAGGCATGAAAGAGACTTGGCCAACAAATCATCCATGTAATCTTCCAAAGTTTTATGCATGTAATCATGGAAGATGTATGTCATGGCACGTTGGTAGGTTGCACCAGCATTTTTAAGGCCGAAAGGCATGACCTTATAACAAAATGTCCCCCAAGGCATTGTGAACACTATTTTTAGTTGGTCCTCAGGATTGATATGAATCTGATTGTATCCCGAGAAACCATCCATGAGGGATAGCATTTCATGACCTATTGTAGCGTCTACCAATGCGTCAATGCTTGGCAAGGGGAAATCATCCTTAGGACTCGCTTTGTTTAGATCTTGAAAATCAGTGCATATGTGAATCCTCCCATCGGGATTTTTGACGGGCACCATGTTGGACAGCCATGGCGGATAATCCACATAGATGACAAACTATGCATCCAACAGATTTTGCAATTTGTATTTGACCATCAAGGCCACTATTGGGTGCATCTTACGTAGTTTTTGCTTAACTGGCTTGATTTTCGGATCAAGCATAATATTATGCATTACTAGCTGTGTATCTAGCCTCGGCATGTCCCTGTATGACCATGCAAAAACCTCCTTCTTCTCTTTAAGAAGGGCAATGTAGTCGGCTTGCTCTTCAGGGGATAAGCTTACCCCCAGCTTGATAATCTATGGATTCATTGGATCTAAGCCGATGTCTACGTCAATCGTCTCCTCGACCGACATGTGGGATCCGTCCTCCAACTGATGTGGAGTTGGGATCAAATGGATATCATTTGCCAAATTTAAATTTGCGTTAGGAACCTCGGGTTCCTCTTCGGCATGAAAGATATCCTGAGTTGTCCCTGGGGTAAAATGAGGCATTTTATAGAAAGGCCAGTACTATGATGGGGATAGAGGTGAATTGATACGATCCTAGTCAATGGCATCTATGTCTAGATGCAAGGACCGTGCTGTATCGACCGGATTGTGGATGGGTGTGGTTAAGTCAATGGAGATCATGTGGATGAAATGGTTCTGGTCTCCATTACCATGGGTGTGATGACTTAAACATTCTGTATGTTCTCTATGTTCTAGATCTGGTTCTACAGGTACTGGCATGAATGGATTGGCCCTATGTGCTAATAGGAGGACAGGGTCTGCCCTCTGCACTGATATCACCCTAGGGTCTCAGAGTGTAAAGCGCTCTTCGTGTACCTAGAGCAGCGGATCCAACACTTGATCCCACCTGGCTGGGTCTACGTACCACTCGTGCCCTGGAACTATGCCCATCTATGCAAATATGTCATTAATCTCCAAGGGGTATCATTTTTGCCTTTGTTGCATTTGTTACATTTGTCGCATGTGGTTGAGATAGGCCATCTTAGTTTCATATTTTGAATCACTGTCGGAGATCCAAAAACTTTCATTGGCTCCGATAATTGCTTGCAACATATGAGTCTCATCTTTTTCAAGAAAATTAATCTGGTCCCATTGCGGTTGTTCCACGCTCCGTGGGGGGACCTGATTCTCTTGATGCGGCTCTGGCTCGATTGGAGCCTCTAGAGGGAACAGAGTCAAAAATATCTCTTGCCAGTTATTCATGGGAATCTCTTGTGAGTGATCACTATCGGATTTGAAGGGATCATATGACACTGGTTCATGTTCTGATTCATCCTCCGAAGATCCTTCTTGACACTTTTTATACTTTTCTTGAAAGTGAGTTCCTAAAATTTTGCCTCTCTCTAGTAAATGAGGAGGGTTATTGATGTTAACAAGGGTGGTTGTTGACCATGGGAGGTAATATCCCAATGTATATGTTGTATTTGGGTTGGCATAAGGATCTGATGCCAATCCACCCTTGTTGCCTATTCCTAGGCCTTGCATGTTTTCCACCAAGATGTCCAAGGGCAGGGGGTGGTTGAACCCTACTCCCGACTTGTCATAAGGCATTTGGTATCTTGGGGCAAAGGACATGCACTCCTTGCTCATACCTACCTAGCCCGTATCCATGCCAATTGCATTGGCCAAGATATCTTAGAGTGAAATTCAGGTTAGACAGATAGTTGACATCTTCTACAAAAGGCTCTTCGTCCTCGTCCTTTTGCATGCATGGCTCAGTACCATGGTCAAGGCCCCCATACACAAAATTTGTATGGTTCGGTGGGTAGCCTAAATGAACAATTGTCCCAATGGGAAGGCGAGGTCTTCCCATGTCTTGCACTAACTCTAGCACGGTCGTTGCTACGAAATTCTGCACTAGATACTCCCCCAGGCCCGTACTGGCCATTTCAACAATAATCGTTGGCATTTGAGAGGGAGGGAACGGAAGCCCTTCTTGAGTCCATTCCATGTTGGGTGGATTAGGAGTCTCAACTTCCATTGTGCTAGGTATCTCTTCGGTTGAGATGGTTGATATTGTTGGCAGTGCCTCTTCCAGGGGTGGAGCCTCTTCCAGGATTTGCTTCCCTTTATCCTTATGTTTAGCCATGATAGGTGGCATTGGTAATGAAGGAGTTGATGATGAAGATGCACCTGGCTAGGGTTTTGATGGATTAGTCACCAGTGGTGCTTGTGGCCTCGGACCCTGTCTAGATGGATTTAACTAAAAATCTAAGTGCGTCGATGGGAGGGTCGATTGGGGCATCAACTACACCACATTGCAATATTTGTAGGGTTCTAAGTCCGCCAGGACTACATGTACTTCCCCTTTGAATGCATACTTCAAACATTGGTGAGCTATCGAAGGGACACACTTCATGTCCCTGATCCATGGCCACCCTAGCAATATGTTGTATGCCATCTCGCCTTCCAAAATATGGCACAATATAGGTATCATCTTTTGTCCTACCTGAATGGGTAGAACAATTGTGCCAACTATCGAGCATATCACATCATTGAAAGCTCGTAGTGTGTAAGTGGAAGCCATGATGTGAGAGGCTGGCAACTTCAGATGTTTCAATGCTATCGTAGTAATGATGTTACTGGACGAGCCAGTGTCTATAAACACCCTCTTATATGGGATCCCGTTGACCTACGCGATAATGTGTAGGGGTGGATCTACCATGTCATCAGATATTGATTTAACTTCATCTTCTCAGAAGGTAATGACTGGCTTCGTGCATCGTTTTACATGTCCCATGAAGTTATTGAAGGAATTCGCTTCGTGGGGTTGTAGCTCGATGGCTTTCAGAATCTCCATGAGAGCCTCCCAATGGGGCTCTGATTATTGTATAAGCTCATATATGGAGAGCCTAGCCGATGTGGTCCGCAAACTCTACGTGAGTTTGGTCTATATCGTGACCTCGGGTCTAGGCGGAGGTAACTGCATAGGGTGTTGTTGAGGTTGTGACATCGATGGAACCTCTCTTGTGGCTGCCTCGAGGACAACTCCTGGGTATTTCTTGTTCCTAGTCACTATGATTATCATTCCCACATACCCTTGCATGGGGAAATGTTGTTGCACCTCATTGACCTGGAGGGGTTTTGCCTGTGCCTCATGGGCAGGCAAGGGGTCCTTGAAAACCCCCATCTGCTGGTTGTTTGGCACTATGGGGTTGTCTACTGCCAATGTTTTATTGTCAATCAGGTCTTGTATCAATCCTTTGAACTTCCAACATGCGTTCAGGTCATGTCCCCTTCGCCTGTGGAACCTACAATACAAGTCCTCTCTGTATCCCTTAGGCTTGGGAGCGTTAGGATCTATGGTTTGAATCTCTGGAAGGGTGATCAAGTTCGCCACTGACAAGCGGTCAAATAGGGAGTCCCTAGACTCCGTATAAGGGGTGTATTGTTGCCTAGGGTGACGCTGCTAATTTTGCTCCTATTTTTTATTTTCTCTTTCATAATTGTTAGGAGGCACTGCCTGATAACTAGCCTTGTGAGGCTGTATTTCTTATGCAGGCTTGGGGACATTTATAGCAACTTGATTAACCATAGAAGGTTTTTGTTGCGTAGTCCCTGTCTTTGTGTTCTTGTTCCACTCTTTCTTCTTAGGTTTGGCAATTTTGCCCTCCTATATATTGATCTCTTCGATAATTTTGGCTTGCACCAGAGCTTCTTCTAAGGTAGCATATTGTTGCAGCTGCAATAGCCTAGAGATCGATCTCAAACAACTTCGTGAGAACATCTATGTAAGGTCGGACATAGGGGGAAGGTAGGGTAGCTTGGAAAGTAGAGTCCTCCATCGATTCCCGTAGGCCACCATGGTCTCCTCCTCATATTGCCTAAGGTTGGCCAGGTTGCTCAGTGACGCCTTCTTCTTGGTGTTGAAGGTGAAGCGTTCAAGGAACGCATCCACTAATTGATCCAAGTTATTGATGTTGTGCTTCAGCAACTAGGTGAACCAATCCGAGGTAGGGCCCATGAATGTGGTTATAAATGTCCTTAGCAATAGTGCATCATTATCCTGAATGCCAAAGCATTGGCTCAGGAATCTTGTCACATGCTCTTGGGCATCCTCTTCACCCTTAAAGACTGCCAACTGAGGCAGCTTGAAGTGTTCAAAGTAGGGAGGTGCAGGCACTGACGGATGCATAGGGTGACTATGGAGTTGGCGTAACATGGGATTTTGGGGCCCAGAAGCTTTGGTTTCCACAGACTCCAAATGCTCTAACAACACTTTGTATGCATCGAAAGATTTAATCTCTTCCTCTTTAGTTTGCTCCCGTTGTGGGTTGTGGGAGACTTGAGGCCTATGGGGTGTTGGCCAGATGACAACCCCTCTACCTTGGTAGGGCGTTTCAGCCTGCTCTACTTCTTGTTCATACTCCTCATAAACATCCTGAGGAGTCTCTGGGCGAGACCTATGACCCTGAGTGGATCCCCATAGAGGGTACCCATCGTTGTTTCTGGGAGTGGCCTCCCTCTCAGGTCTATGGGGTCTCGGAGGAAAAACTTGACGAGGTCACGGAGACCTATCCCACACCAAAGGATTATGCCTCTCATATGGTTCTACTCTTTAGGTGTGAGGGGTTGGAACCCTCTCAGGTAGGTTATAAAGCAGCTCGTCTCTTTGGTGCTGAATGCGCTCCTTGCTAAGGCGGTATAGACGCTCTAGCTGCTACTGATCTTGCTCAAGACGTGTGATCTGCGCTTGGCGGGTGTCATGTCTAGCGACTTCTAGGTCAATTTGGTCCACCATCTTGGGCCTAGGAGGCCTAAATGCCTCTCTTATGCATTTTCCTCGATCGTGATGATCCGAGATCTCAATGGGCTGCTTCCCTCTATCGAGGTTGGCGGCATTTACCCGAGGCTCTTGCCTCAGTGGGTGACCATGGTATCTAGCAGGTGCAGAAATGCAAGCCTCCTGTGCTATATATTGTTGTCGAGGAATGTGATGGTCTTCCTCATACTCCCTTTCGTAGGTGTGATAGGTTTTGGCAGAGTTAGCTCGCTCAGTTTGGAGAGCCTTGTGCTCTGGGTTTTGTCTATTGGTTCTAACAGTTATGGGAGGCAAAGGAGAGATGCCATAGTCATGTGGCCTCTCCTCATGGGCACTATGCCTCTCTAGCACTTCATCATGCAGTGGCCACTCATATCTAGCTTCTAAGGGAGATCTTCTATCTACGTTGAGTGCCACGTGTAAAGATTCTTCCCAAAAGGGGCTATGCTAAATGGGCGTGTCCCCTAGAGGGGTGTCCCTATAATTCCACCTTGACATGGAATGATGTGGACTCTCTTGTGGGTCAGACCGCCAAGGCGGTATGGCCAAGTCCTTAGGGCTAAAGTGGAGGCGACTTGTGCCCACTCCTTGTACACTTTCCATAGCTTCTGCCATTGATTGGGCTTGGCTATGAGTGTACACCATGGTGGTGCTTTTCTACAAGCTAAGCATATTTTTATATCTTTTATGAATTTTTTTTTATGCTACACTTAAACAGAAAAGAACACACACATACACAAATGGTGATTATCTCGTTTAAAGGTTGAAAGTGTGTCCTAAAACTGGTTTAGTGTGTTTTGTTGTTGTTTTTGAGGTTTTTGTAAAGAACATTTAAATGCAAAATGTTGGCTCATATGACTCCCATAAATGGTCGCCCCTTCGATATACCTTTGCCAGACCGATATACCAACCTCTCTATATACCCGCCCTTACGTGAGGGAAACTATAGGTACGTGAGAGCAGATGGTACATGGAACATAGGCGGTACGAAAGGGGGATTGCCTTGTTTATGACACCTACCATAGAAGACTTATCCTCGCGTGTTGGGAATCACCCCAACGACACTCGGTCAGCTTTCATCAGGATTTACGTCTAACAACAGTGACAATCGGGGTAATGGATGCAAAATCAAGCCAAGGTGGTGATGAACCCACCGTTGGTCTTGATCAAGGGCTGGGGTCTTACGACTAGCTACTTGGTTTAAAAATGCCATGTGATGTGTGTGTGGTTCTTTTTATTGAAAAAAAAAAATGAAACAGGCAAACAAAAGGGAAACTTTCCATAAGCCATACAAAAACTGAAAATCAGAAAACAAAAAACAAAAATTTGACAGAGGCTTGTTAAAAATCCCTACCTCTTCTCTGCCCAAAAGGATGTTTCTGATTCTTGGCTCTGAAACTACATAGACAAAAATTCATCTCTAGGTGAGACGAATACCAGAACAGAATTCGTCCCTGTCTGAGACAAATTCTAATTCATCTCAGGGTCAGACAAATTACAGTACTGTATTCGCCACAGGCTGGAACGAATAACAGTCAGAGTTCAAAAAACGATACCTGTAATCACAAAAACACAAATTTTTATTAGTTTCTTGATCTCAAAAATTAGGGGACAGATTCCCACCGTGATCGCCACTGAAAGCACGAGATTCTGGAAGTTTGAAAAGAAACACTAAAGCTATGCAATGCAAAACGAAATGTAACGCTTTTGTCCTAGAAACTTGAAATGCATGAAATAGGGAAAAGAGACAAATTGAGACAAAATGAAAGAAGTACATAAAGCACAACCCTTTTTATTTATACTCTCTCAATATCGGTTACAAAGACGTCTCCCGCCTTTTCAGGGGCTAGGAGCGTTAACATGTTTTGGTTACAATGGTGACTAGTGATCTTCCTTCCGCGTGCCCACATGCAAAATGGACGGGCCAAAGCGTCGCCGCCACTGGTGTGAATGAATCCTTGATCCTTGCTGCTCCTCCTGCATTCAAAGAAACAACAAAATCATTAGTAGCACCTATTGCAAAGATGAAACGTTTGTTCTCTAAAAAAACAATGAAAGATGCATGCATGAAACTGAATAAAAGGATAAGTAAACTGAATCAAAATAGTCTATAAATTTAACAGGAACCATAGAATGTTACTAGAGGGCCACTGCAATTAAAACAGTCAAGAAATTGGCCACTGATTTGAATTCACTCATGGGCGGGACGGATTCGACTGTAATTCGTCCCTTGGTAGGACGAATTCGTCGACGACAAAACACCGAAGTGATAATGCCCAAATGTTGCATCTCGGGAGCTCCAAAAGACCTACAAACTTAGGGGTTAGCTAATTGGGGGCATTTTTGGAAGACCCAGATGGTCATATTTCCCCAATTTGGCCTCCATCAACAAGAATTTGACGCTTCTACATGCAAGTTAGTGAGGACAACAAAAGCGACAAAACATGATAACATTTGATCAAAGCATTATGAAATCAAAATTACAAGCTATTTAAACAGCATAATATGGAATGCAAAATAAAAAAATGACAAAGGAACAATCTGCCATGAATCCCCAATCGTTCTTAAAAAAGAATATTAGGCTTGCATCAATGCGGGGTGCCCGGGCGGGCTGCCTACCGTTGGAACCTAATTTCGGCACCAATCCACTTGGGATGGGCCCAAAATATCTTGTAATGGGTTGTCGGTGAATTGGTAGATCTATGTGGTCAAGTGTCGGGTTTTAGATCCAGATTCACACTTCCAATAACCACCCAATGACCTCTCTTGTGAAAGAGATCAAGGATGTGGAAGAGGTGAATCAAAGGTAAGGCGTGGTATCAATTTGGTAGCACTTCATTGCTTGAAAATGCTTCCAACCTATCCTCTTTTGGGTGATAAAGTTCACCATTTTATAGACCCAAGGGGTCTCTTTTGGATGGGCATGTAGGGGTGCCACGTGGCGGCCATGCCTTCCCAAGATGGAGGAGACTCCTCCCTAACTTGGGCTTCCATGACCACCCTTGTGACAGTCCTCTAACGCTCACTCTACTCACCTACACGTGCATGCAAGGCAGGAGGCATTAATGGACTGTCCTTAGCTACCACTTGTCAAGATTTTTCTTTTTGCCCGTTGAACCTAGAATTCATCCTACCCAGGAGCGAATTAAGAATTCGTCCCTGGGTAGGGCGAATCCCATTTTGAATTCATCCCAGGGTGAGACGGATACTGAGCAAAGTTCCTGAAGGTGCCAAATTGATTTTTGACCTTCCAAAATTTCTATAAAAGTGGTTAGGACCACTGTTTAACCTCTGAGGGCTGCCCTGGGGGCTGGGTGTGTCAATGCGATCAGTGTTTGCAGTCACATAATCGGATTGGTGTTGTTTTGGTGTCTAGAGGGAGTATCTCCTATGGTTTGAACCCTATACTTGATAGTTACTAAAAATAGTGGTTGTAACCAACTCCCCTATGTATCCAAAAAGGAAATCTTGTGTCGAGTAGTGTAGCATTAGCATAACCCTTTGCAAAGGTGTAGAAAGCTTCTAGTGTAAAATGTTTTGCTTATTATAATGTTGTAGTAGTAACATGTTTGAAATATACAATATAAAATATATTTATGCCTTTGTATGATTTGTTGTGAGCATTATCACTTGAGTGTTTGCTTTCCAATATTATGCAATATTAAAGTGAATAACTTTAGAAATTTTGATTTTAGGGTTTTGTGCTTTGTCTAGCTTGGTAAACTCTAGCTTTGTGCATGTGCTTAAATTCATAGTATAACTCTAGCTGACATCATCCACACTTATGAAAAGTATATTTTCATGCAATTGCACAAAATAGGAGCTTAGCTCCCACCTCCCTACTCCAACATCATGCAAAGTTTGGCTTTGTGTAGGCTTGACTTTGTGCAGGCCTAGATTTGTGCAAGCATGCACAAAATCAAAATTAAGCACTAGCCCTGATTTCATTTTTCTTTAAAATTGGTATCAAAGCCTAAGCCATTAGTGGGACTTTCAAAGCTGTAGCAACAATAACTTCTAGTAGCAATCCTTTGCAATTACAAATCCCATAATTCAATGGCAATGATTATGATTACTTGAGCATTTATATGAAGGTTGTTTTTGGGTCTCAAGATATTTGGAACTTGGTGGATAATGGGTATAGAGAAGATGCAAATGTAGAAACATTAAACACTCTTTCCCAAGCTGAGAAAAAATTGTTGAAGGAGAACCAAAAGGATCAAAAAATCTTCTTCTTTTATATTATGCAAGTAGTTGAGGAGACCATCTTTCCTAGAATTGTAGCAACAACCAAATCAAAGGAGGTATGGAAAATTTTAGATAGCTCCTTTCAAGGCACCAACAAAGTAAATTTGGTAAGGTTACCAATGTTGAGAAGGGAGTTCAAAAATCTATAGATAAGTGAACCAAATTCCATGAGAAACTTCTTTACCCACACAATGGATATTATCAATCAAATGAGGATGAATGGTGAGAATATTGAGGACCAAATAATAATGGAGAAGATACTAAGAAGCCTACTAGAAAGGTTTGACTCAATAGTCATTGTTATTGAAGAATAAAGGGACTTAACAACCCTTCCAATGATTGAGCTCATGGGTTCTCTGCAAACACATGAGCAAAGGTTGAACTAAACAACATAGTCCTCATTGAAAGATAATAGTAGAAGAGAAGAATACCAGTAGGTAGCCTCAAGTTCTCAAGGAGGAAGAGGACATAACTGAGGTATATGTGGCAAAGGCCATGAGAGAGGAGGTGAAGATCAAAGAAGAAGCTAGTTGTAATTTCCATCAAAAAAGAGGAAGAGGTAATAACAAAAATCAACAAGGAGGATCAAATCAAAGGTATGATAAATTTAAAATCCAATGTTATTATTGCAATAAATTTGGCCATTATAGTTATGAGTGTAGAAATAATATGGCTAAGGAAAATAAGCAACAAACCCACTATACCAATGAGAATGAGAATGTAAAAAACAAAGATGCATGTTGGTATGTGATGTTAACTTGCAGTACCAATGAAGAGATCCAAACGAATGTATGGTATCTTGATACTGGATATAGTAAGCACATGTATGAGAATAGATAAATGTTCTCATAGCTATATGAGACCATCAAGTTTGAAGTGAATATAGAAAATAATAGTAAGGTACCTATCATGGGAAAATAGAGTATTATAATCCACACAAAACAGGGAGAGATAAAACATGTTCCTAATGTGAAATGTGTTCCTAGGCTAAAACATAATCTACCGAGCATTGGGTAACTTGTGCAAAAGGGGCATAGAGTGTATTTTGAAAATGGAACCTACATCATTAGACATAGAGAAAATAGGCTTAGAGAAAAAGTAGCCATGACAAATAACAAGATGTTTCCTCTAAAAATTTAAAGTGAAATTTTCCTTCCATTTAGTGTAGTTGTAAAGAATGCTACATGGTTGTGGCATCTCATATTTGGCCATTTAAGCTTTAACAACCTGAATTTGCTCAACAAAAATCAAATGGTGAGGGGATTACCTCTAATAGAGCAACCAAATCAAGCATGTGAAGGTTGCATTGTGTGCAAGCAACATAAAGATGCATTCCCTATATGAAAATCATGGAGAGCTTCACAACCATTGGAGTTGGTGCATTCAGAAATATGTGCACCTATGCAAACTAGCTCATTTTCCAACAACAAATACTTCTTGACTTTTATATATGATTTTAATCAAAAAACATGGGTATACCCCCTCAAATAAAAGTTAGTAGCATTTGGAAAATTTTAGGATTTTAAAGCTTTGGTTGAAAAGTAGAGTGGGTGTTATGTGAAGACTCTTAGAATAGATGGTGTAGGTGAGTACACTCCAATGAATTCCACAAATTTAATGGAGTCAGAAGATAGCTCACAACTAGATACACACCATAACAAAATGGTGTTGCAAATATAAAAATAGGACCATAATGGAGATGAAAATGAGTATATTGAAGGAAAAAGCACTGCCAAATGCATTTTGGGTAGAGGTTAAAACATGTGCAGTTAATATACTAAATAGTTATCCCACAAAGAGCATGAAGGATGTAATTCCACAAGAAGCGTAGAACAAAATAAGGCAAGTGTTGCTCACGTATTCTAGATAAGAAAATAAAGTTGGATGAAATGGAAAAAAATGCATATTCATAGGTATAGTGAAAAATCAAATGACTATAGAATATATAACCTTGTCACAAAGAATATTATCATAAGCAAATATGTGAAGTTCATGGAAGATGAAACTTAAAACCGGAGCTCCAAGATAGGTCAATAAGGGCCAATAAGTATTGAGTCTGAATACTCAAATGGAGAAAGCATGGATTAGCCTACAGGTTCAACCAACAATACCATTGCAAGAAACAACCCTTATTCATCCTCAAGCTCACCACCACTTGTAAGAATGATATCCAACATGAGAGCACCAACAAAGACAAGGAGCTTGCAAGAAATATATGAGGTAACAAGAAATGAAATAGAAGATGAAGAGCATTTTGATTTTGCTTTATTTTTTGAGTGTGATCCTATTTCATTTGAAGAAGTAATTAAATATAGCAAATGGGTGAAATCTATAGATAATGATATAGAATCCATAGAGAAGAATCAAACTTGGGAAATAATGGATCTTTAGAAAGAAAGAAAACCATTGGAGTGAAATGGGTATATAAAACTAATTTTAATGCCCAAGGTGATGTTGAAAGGCATAAAGAAAGGCTAGTTGCAAAAGGGTACAAGAAAAAGTAATGCATTGACTATCATGAAGTGTATGCACCTATAGCAAGGCTTGACACAATCATAATGATTCTAGTGTTGGAAATTTTGAGTAGTTTTGTTGTCATTGATGTCAAAGGAATATTGGTTTAATGTCGTCGTCATTAAGGACATCAAGTGGTTTTTCCAAAAGCAAGAAGGTCTTGGAAAGGGATAGGATATAATATTTATTTTTAATATTATATGCCTAAAAAGGGCCCAAAGGTTGAAAACCCGAGAAAGGAGAAGCAAGCTTGAATTAAATAATAATATTTTATTATTATAATATTTCGGGCCAAATGACAAGGTGAAGAGAAATGAAGTCCAAATTAAAAAGACCCATGAGCAATTTTCAAAGGTTTAATTTAAATTAAAATATTTTAATCTTTGATTAAAATTTTAATTTAAATTAATAAAGAAGGCAAAGGTTTTAATTTAATATTTAAATAAATTAAATTCAAATTTTTAAATTCGAAAAAAGGGCCGATGTGAGAAATCAAAAGGTGATTAAGTATTTATATAGGAAATGTTTTCTATTTCCTAAGTCTCCAATCACACCTTCGAATGCGAATATCGAGCATTGTGTTAGAGAAGAGGACAATTGAATTTCAAAGTGCTTGGAGGGAAATCCAAACAACAAATCTGTGCATGGTGGTTTGACTTCCCACCGATGGTGGTAGCATAGACGATAGTTGGGAATGCATTAGGGTTTGCATGGAGGAGATCACGGTTCGATCCACGCGATCAACATTTTGGAGGAAGCACCCATCGTTCATTTTGCTTGGCATTTCGTGAGGTGGTAGGATTAAGTTGGACAATGTGCGCATTGAGTTTCACGTGGGTGCGTAGCCCACTTGGTGGCCTAGCTTGGAGCTAAGGTATTGGGGGAGCATAAGTCACGTGGTCGAATCCACTGAAGCTATTTTTATGGGAAGAACAAACAAGAGGTATGTCATTCGATTTTTGGTGTTGAAATTTGAGTGCTTTGAGATTATAGTGGATGTTAAGAGCTTAGGGGAGTTATAAGGTAAAGAAAAATTAAAATATTTTTATTTTGATTTTTGGGTGATTGAAGATTATAAGGTGTATAAGGACTTTGCTATGCATGTTGTTAAGTGTAGTGTTATGGTGAAATTATTAAATTGAATATTGTGAGTTTGGAGATTATAAGGTGTACAAAAGGATTTGTTATTTTGTATGAAAATAATATTTGAGAAAATTATTTTGTGGAGATCTTGAGAGAGGTTGTGGTAACCTAACCCTAGTATTGGTAAAGAAAAATTTGATTGTGGTTAAGATAGGTTTTGAAGACATATCTCCATAAAAATAAAAGGTATGGGTAAATCTTCCTTGTGAGAAAAATATTGTTGGATTGGATGTTGTGAATGCTAAGTTGGAGTGAAAAGGATTGTTTGGTAAGCATTGTTGAGTTTGATTGTTAAAGGTTTTTTTGAGTGAGAGTTAATGATAAAAACCTTGTTTGATAAGCATTGTTGGAAACATTGAATGAACCTTCATATGCATGATTAGGGTTTGTGCAAGATCATGAGTATCATTGATATGTGAGATTATTTGATAAGCATTATTGGAAATAATTGAGTGAGGATTCATATGCTTGGACTAGGGTTTGTAAGCAAGGAGTGTTTCATTGAGTGATTTATTGAGTGGAGTTGATTGAGCCTAGTCAAGTGGAAGTGTTGAAGTGATAGTTCTAATTCTGTGAAACAAATTGTTCTATATTCTAAATTGATTTGAGAAAGAGGTTGGAAGTGATTGAGTGTTTGTGAGTGTGAAACATATTGAGTCTCTAACAATTCTCTATATGTTTTTATGGTAAAAAGAGAGATTGAAAGTGATTGAGCATTGTGGTGAGTGTGAAGCATATTGAGTCTCTAACAATTATCTATATATTTTTGTGGTAAAAAGAGAGATTGAAAGTGATTGAGCATTGTTGTGAGTGTGAAGCATATTGAGTCTCTAAAAATTATCTATATGTTTATGTGAGATTGGACAAGTTCTAGTGAGGACTTGTTGAGAAGATTTGAGGTAAGTCTTGGTGAAGACTTGTTGAGAAGATTGGACAAGTTCTAGTGAGGACTTGTTGAGCAGATTTGAGGTAAGTCTTGGTGAAGACTTGTTGAGAATATTGGACAAGTTCTAGAGAGGACTTGTGGATAGATTAGTGTGAGATTTTGTGGAAGCTTACAAGGCATATTTGAGATAAGTCTTTGAGAAGACTTGAGAGCAGAGTTGATTTATTGATTTGTTCAAACCTTGGGTTAAGGTTTGGGGTAGATCTAGTAGAGTTGATTTGTGATTGAGTCAAGATTTGTGTTAAGGCTTGAGGACAGATATTGAGAAGATTTGTGCTAGATCGAAGGACTATGTTTAGTGCATATTTGAGGATAAAATTTTTATAGAAATTGAGCAGATTTGTGCTAGACCAAAGGAATATGTTTAGTACAGATTTGAGGATAGGTTTATTATATTTGAGGATAGGTTTGTGCCAGACCAGAGATAGAGATTGAGCAGATTTGTGCTAGATCGAAGGACCATGTTTAGTACAGATTTGAGATAGAGCTGAGAGCAATCTTTGGAGGTGATAGAGTATAGAGGATGATAGTCTCTAGTGGATAGAGGTCCATTAGCTAAGGTAGTGAGGATAGGTCTTCTGAGTGAGGATAGGAGTCTTTAGTGGATAGAGATCCATTAGCCAATGTAGTGGAGGCAACAATTCTTCTAGAAGATCACCAACTAGAGCAGAGGAGAAAGGAGTTCTCCTATGGATAGAGATCCACAAACCAACTGAGGATATTGGTGTCTCCTATGGATAGATATCCATGAACTTGATTAGGGGATTGGTGTCTCCTTTGGATAGAGGTCCATAAATATTGTAATAGGGAAAGGTTTCCCAAGAGATTTGTTGAGAAAATTTTAGTGAAATATTTTCTCCGTGGAGTAGCCCACATTGGGTGAACCATGTTAAATTGGTGTCTCTATTGTGTGTGGTGATTTATGCATTGCTTTGATTACTATTATTGATATTGCTATTGATACATTGCATAATATTGATTGGGAAAGAAAAAGTAAAAAGTGGTCTTATATTGTTCACCCCCCTCTCAGTATAAGCTTGTGTTCTTCAATTGGTATCAGAGTGGGTTCCTTCGAAAGAGTTTAATAGCTTGAAGGAAAATCTTACAAGAACACAAATGGATTCTAAGAGTGGATCCTCAGATAATTTAGCACTAGTGTTTGATGGGAGTGATTATGTATTTTGGAGTATGAGAATGAAGATTCACCTGATGGCACTTGGCAATGAAATATGGGAAGCAGTTGAAAATGGATACACACCACCAGCTACTCCACCTATAGATAAATATGGTAAGCTTCTACATCATTACAATTCAAGAGCAATGAATGCAATTTTGAGAGGTTTGCATAGAACAGAGTTTGTTAAGGTTATGCACTGCAAGTCAGCAAAAGAAATTTGGGATAAGTTGCAAGGCATATATGAAGGAGATAAAAAGGTCAAAAAGGTAAAGTTGCAAAATCTCAAGGGACAATTTGAAGATCTAAAAATGAAGGATGAGGAAAATATTAGTGCTTATCTACTTCATGTAGATGAGGTTGTTAACTCCATGCAAGGACTTGGACTTGAGGTTCAAGAATCTGATGTTTGTGATAAGATCTTAAGATCACTCCCAAAAAGGTTTAGTGAAAATATTTTAGCTATAGAGGAATCAAAATATGGTGATATTTTGACAAGGGATGAATTACTTGGCATTCTTACAACTTTTGAGATGAGAACAAAAGAGGAACCTAATCTCTGGAAAGAAGCAACCTTCAAAGCTACTAAGAAGACAAAGGGTAAGAATTCAGATTCAAGTAATGAGTTATCTAGTGATGAAGAAGCAAATTATGGTAGAAGGAACAAGGATCCAAGAAGATTTAAAGATGTAAAATCTGTTAGATGTTTCAATTGTGGAAAGTATGGTCACTATGCATCTGATTGTCAAGAAGCTAGAAATAGCAATGATGAAGAAAAATAGGATCATAAGAACAAGGAATCAAAAAATATAGGTACCAAAAGAAAAGTAGGGATGGTCAAGGTAAGCAAGGAAAGAAGTTCTTTCGAAGACAGAAGAAGAGTTTCTATGTAGACAAGGCAAGTAAGTACTCAAGTGATAGTGATAATAGTTCCTCAGATAATGATAAATATGAAGTTCTATTTCTGGAAAAAGAAAAGGAAATGGTTAGGAAAAGGTCACCAATAATCCTCAAGTGTTTTAGATGTGGTAACTTTGGTCATCTCGAAGATAGTTGTACAAGAAGTGGTTTCAGTTTTAGTGATGATGAATATGAAGATACACTTGAAGGACCAGAAGAGAATCTTCTAATGGCATTAGAAGAAGAAGGAGGTGATCCTATAAAATATGAGTCAGAAAAGAATGAAGATGTTTTCAAAGGTAAACAAATAGAGGAAGAATCAGAGAATGGAGAATTTGATCTTGAGGGAGAGCTTATTCATGCCCTTGATGCATTAAAGAAGGTAAGAAAGCAAAACTCCCAACTTAAGCTTCAGTTTCAAGAATGTGATGAAGAGAAAGGAAAGCTTATAGAGGATCTAAATAAGTCAATGGCTAAGGCAAGGAAGTTCAAAGATAAGTTAGAAGCAAAGGTCTTAGAATGTGAAAGGTTAGAGCATGAAGTAGCTCTACTAAGGGAAGAAGTAAAAGAGTCTAAGGACAAGTTACACAGGTTTGGAAGAAGCTCAAAGAATTTGGATAAGATTATCAAGACACAAAAACCTACATCAAGCAAGACAGGTCTTGGTTTTGAACAAGTACAAAAGAAACAAGGAGAGGAGTCAACCTCAAGTTCTGAAGAAGAAGAAACTTTAGAAGAAGAGAGTGTAAGAGAGAGTGAGACTTCTGAGGATGAGTTGGACAACAGAAAGTTCAACAAGGAAAGGAACAATGCACAAAAGAGGAACAGATGGAACAGGTACCAACATAGGGTAAAAGAGACTAAGAGACCAATGAGGTCAAGGCAAGGTAGTTTCAATGGAAGATGTTTCTCATATCACAGGTTTGGGCACAAAGCTACACAGTGTAGGACACATGAAAGACAGGAATATGGAAGTTCCAAAAACAGATAGCTTTTTCAAGGGTATTGTTACTCTTGTAATCAATTTGGTCACAAGGCAATGAATTGCAGGGTTAATGATAGGAAAGGATATGGCTTCACCAGGAGGAACCCCAAGATATTTGCACCTTTAAGGAATAACAACATTAAGTGTTATAAGTGCAATAATTATGGGCACACAACAAAGTGGTGTAGAGCAAAAATTCTAGAGACAAGCAGGAACAAGAATAGTCAGAGGAATCAGAAGAATCAGTTGAGGAAGAAAGTGGACAAAGGTAAATATCAGTGTATGTTGGGAGTAGAAATACTCCCACCCTAGAATTAATCACCTCAAGAGGAGGTGGGGGAGGGGCTAAGCTAAGAAGTCTCATTCTTAGCCCCGAGCCCCAAAGGTGACCCTTTGCCATTGATGACAAAGGGGGAGAGATTTGAGTTAGGGGGAGAGCATTCAGTCAGGGGAGTAGTTTCTCAAGGAAAGCAACTTTTGAAAAAAAAAAAGGAATGGTAAAAATAAAGGGGTTGCCATCAATGACAAAGGGGGAGATTGTTGGAAATTTTGAGTAGTTTTGTTGTCATTGATGTCAAAGGAATATTGGTTTAATGTCATCATCATTAAGGACATCAAGTGGTTTTTCCAAAAGCAAGAAGGTCTTGGAAAGGGATAGGATATAATATTTATTTTTAATATTATATGCCTAAAAAGGGCCCAAAGGTTGAAAACCCGAGAAAGGAGAAGCAAGCTTGAATTAAATAATAATATTTTATTATTATAATATTTTGGGCCAAATGACAAGGTGAAGAGAAATGAAGTCCAAATTAAAAAGACCCATGAGCAATTTTCAAAGGTTTAATTTAAATTAAAATTTTAATTTAAATTAATAAAGAAGGCAAAGGTTTTAATTTAATATTTAAATAAATTAAATTCAAATTTTTAAATTCAAAAAAAGGGCCGACGTGAGAAATCAAAAGGTGATTAAGT
The DNA here is from genome assembly GCA_028583015.1 of Wollemia nobilis. NCBI lineage: Eukaryota > Viridiplantae > Streptophyta > Pinopsida > Araucariales > Araucariaceae > Wollemia > Wollemia nobilis. The sequence continues at coordinate 61,345 of JAQPPZ010014132.1, forward strand.
ATTTATATAGGAAATGTTTTCTATTTCCTAAGTCTCCGATCACACCTTCGAATGCGAATATCGAGCACTATGTTAGAGAAGAGGACAAATTGAATTTAAAGTGCTTTGAGGGAAACAAAAACAACAAGGACTACGCATTGGGTTGACTTCCCACCGATGATGGTAGCACAGATGGTAGTTGGGAATGTATTAGGGTTTGTATGGAGGAGATCATGGTTCAATCCACGTGATCGATATTTTGGAGGAAGCGCCCATCATTCGTTTTGCTTGGCATTTCATGAGGCGGCAGGATTAAGTTGGACAACATGCGCATTGAGTTTCACGTGGGCATGCAGCCCACTTGGTGGCCTAGCTTGGAGCTAAGGCATTGGGGGAGCATAAGTCACGTGGTCGAATCCATCGAAGCTCTTTTTATGGGTAGAACAAACAAGAGGTATGTCATTCGATTTTTGGTGTTGAAATTTGAGCGCTTTGAGATTATAGTGGATGTTAAGAGCTTAGGGGAGTTATAAGGTAAAGAAAAATTAAAATATTTTTATTTTGATTTTTGGGTGATTGAATATTATAAGGTGTATAAGGACTTTGCTATGCATAGTGTTAATTGTAGTGTTATGGTGAAATTATTAAATTGAATATTGTGAGTTTGGAGATTATAAGGTGTACAAAAGGATTTATTATTTTGTATGAAAATAATATTTGAGAAAATTATTTTGTGGAGATCTTGAGAGAGGTTGTGGTAACCTAACCCTAGTATTGGTAAAGAAAAATTTGATTGTGGTTAAGACAGGTTTTGAAGACATATCTCCATCAAAATAAAAGGTATGGGTAAATATTCCTTGTGAGAAAAATATTGTTGGATTGGATGTTGTGAATGCTAAGTTGGAGTGAAAAGGATTGTTTGGTAAGCATTGTTGAGTTTGATTGTTAAAGGTTTTTCTGAGTGAGAGTTAATGATAAAAACCTTGTTTGATAAGCATTGTTGGAAACATTGAATGAACCTTCATATGCATGGTTAGGGTTTGTGCAAGATCATGAGTATCATTGATATGTGAGATTGTTTGATAAGCATTGTTGGAAATAATTGAGTGAGGATTCATATGCTTGGACTAGGGTTTGTAAGCAAGGAGTGTTTCATTGAGTGATTGATTGAGTGGAGTTGATTGAGCCTAGTCAAGTGGAAGTGTTGAAGTGATAGTTCTAATTATGTGAAACAAATTGTTCTATATTCTGAATTGATTTGAGAAAGAGGTTGGAAGTGATTGAGTGTTTGTGAGTGTGAAACATATTGAGTCTCTAACAATTCTCTATATGTTTCTATGGTAAAAAGAGAGATTGAAAGTGATTGAGCATTGTGGTGAGTGTGAAGCATATTGAGTCTCTAACAATTCTCTATATGTTTCTATGATAAAAAGAGAGATTGAAAGTGATTGAGCATTATTGTGAGTGTGAAGCATATTGAGTCTCTAACAATTCTCTATATGTTTATATGAGATTGGACAAGTTCTAGTGAGGACTTGTTGAGCATATTTGAGGTAAGTCTTGGTGAAGACTTGTTGAGAAGATTGGACAAGTTCTAGTGAGGACTTGTTGAGCAGATTTGAGGTAAGTCTTGGTGAAGACTTGTTGAGAAGATTGGACAAGTTCTAGAGAGGACTTGTGGATAGATTAGTGTGAGCTTTTGTGGAAGCTTACAAGGCAGATTTGAGACAAGTATTTGAGAAGACTTGAGAGCAGAGTTGATTGATTGATTTGTTCAAACCTTGGGTTAAGGTTTGGGGCAGATCTAGTAGAGTTGATTTGTGATTGAGTCAAGCTTTGTGTTAAGGCTTGAGGACAGAGATTGAGCAGATTTGTGCTAGATCGAAGGACTATGTTTAGTGCAGATTTGAGGAAGAATAGAGATTGAGAAGATTTGTGCTAGACCAAAGGACTATGTTTAGTGTAGATTTGAGGATAGAATTTGGTGCATATTTGAGGATAGGTTTGTGCTAGACTAGAGATAGAGATTGAGCAGATTTGTGCTAGACCGAAGGACCATGTTTAGTACAGATTTGAGATAGAGTTGAGAGCAAGCTTTGGAGGTGATAGAGTATAGAGGATGATAGTCTCCAGTGGATAGAGGTCCATTAGCCAGGGTAGTGAGGATAGGTCTTTTGAGTGAGGATAGGAGTCTTCAGTGGATAGAGATCCATTAGCCAGTGTAGTGGAGGCAATAGTTCTTCTAGAAGATCACTAGCCAGAGTAGAGGAGAAAGGAGTTCTCCTATGGATAGAGATCCATGAACCAGCTGAGGAGATTGGTGTCTCCTATGGATAGAGATCCATGAACTTGATTAGGGGATTGGTGTCTCCTTTGGACAGAGGTCCATAAATATTGTAATAGGGAAAGGTTTCCCAAGAGATTTGTTGAGGAAAATTTTAGTGAAATATTTTCTCCGTGGAGTAGCCCACATTGGGTGAACCACGTTAAATTGGTGTCTCTATTGTGTGTGGTGATTTGTGCATTGCTTTGATTACTATTGTTGATATTGCTATTGATACATTGCATAATATTTATTGGGAAATAAAAAGTAAAAAGTGGTCTTATACTGTTCACCCCCCCTCTCAGTATAAGCTTGTGTTCTTCATATAGCATTGGTAGCTCAAAAGGGGTGGAAATTGTATCATATGGATGTCAAGTACGCCTTCATAAATGGTGTATTGGAATAAGAGTTCTACATAGACCAACCACCTAGCTATGAGCAAGAAGGGAAAAAAGAAAATGTGCTTAAGTTGACAAAATATTTATATGGGTTAAAGCAAGCACCCAGGGCTTGGTATAGCCACATTGATGCATACTTTTAGGAGAATGGCTTCATCAAGTGCCCATATGAGCACACTCTCTACATAAATACCAATGAAAAAGAGAGATGATAATAGTCTACTTATATGTAAGTTATCTAATTTATACTGGCAACAACAATATGTTGTTTGACCAATTTAGAAATGCCATAAAGCATGAGTTTGAGATGACATATTTAGGCCTAATAAAATATTTTGTTAGGATTGAAGTTACCAAATTTTTAGATGGTATCTTCATATCTTAAGGTAAATATGCATAGGATGTCTTGATGAGGTTTAGAATGGATAACAACAAACCAACCATCACTCTAGTTGTAATAGGCCTAAAATTGAGCAAACATGATTGCAATAGCAATGTTGATTCAACATTCTATAAAATATTAGTTAGAAGCCTCATGTATTTGAAATCAATTAGACTTGACCTAATTTTTACAGAGATTCTAATCAAAAAATTCATGGAGGCACCAAAGAACACTCACTTGCAAGTAGACACAAGGATACTATGGTATGTCAATGGGACTAGAGACCATAAATTTTTTTATGCAAAAGTAGACTAGGTTGAACTTGTTGGCTACATAGATAGCAATTGGGATGGAAATATTGAAGATCGAAAGAGCATTTTTGGTTATGCATTCCATATTGGATTAGGTGTAGTTTCATTAAAAACAACCAATTGATGCATTATCCATTGCAAAAGCAGAGTATGTTGCCACCACTTTAGCTACATGTCATATAGTTTTCCTGAGAAGAATATTAGGTAAGTTGAATCATCAACAAGAAGGGACAACTACAATATTTTGTGACAATAATTCTACCATAGCATTGTCAAAGAATCTAATGTTCCATGGTAGAAGAAAGCACATAGACATATGATATCATTTCATTAGATAGTTGGTTAAAAATAATGAAATTCAATTGTTGTTTTGTAGGTCGAAAGAGTAGGTTGCAAATATCTTCACAAAACCTTTGAAGGATAAATATTTTAAAAGGTTGAAGGAAATGTTAGGTGTCAAATTTTTTGTGAAATATGGCTTAAGGGAGGATGTTGAAAATTAATCTAAATTTCACCTACCTCTAATGGATCTCTAACATATCTCACTCTCATAGATATTAGAATCCATCATAAAAAATTTGAGCACTTGTATTCACTCCTAGTAGCTACAGTTGTATAGTGATTAGAGTGCCACCTATCCATTAGTTATTATGTTAGGTGAATATTTCCCTCCTTCCTCAGATATATATATATACATAGGTGTTGGGCATGACTTAAAAATTTTAGACAAGAAGAGATATAGAGGTAATTAAGAGATTTCAAAGCAACAAGAATAAGAAGTAGAAGAAGGCAATAGTAGAGCTTCTAAGTAATCTCCTACATGGAATAGTGCAACATCAACATAGCCCTTTCTAAAGGTGTATAAATCTTCTAGTGTAAATGCTTCTACTTGTCGTAAAGCTACAACAGTAGGGTGTTTGAAATATACAATCTAAAATATATTTGTGGATTTGTGCCTTTGTATGAATTTTTGTGAGCATTTTCATTTAAGTGTTCACTTTTTAGTATCATGCAATATTAAAGTGAATAAATCCAAAAATTTTGATTTTAAGGTTTCATGCTTTGTCCAACTTTGGTAAAGTCTAGTTTTGTATGTGCATAAAGTTAGAATATAACTATGGTTGACATCATCTATGCATGTGAAAAGTGTGGTTTTGTGCAATTGCACAGAACCAAATTTTAGATCCTGCCTTCTTACTCTAAGTAAGTACAACTTTGTGTAAGCCCAACTTTGTGCAAGCATACACAAAACTACAAGTAAATGCTAGCCTCAATTTCATTTTGCTTTAAAAGTGAGAGAAATGAGGAAATATAACATTTTAAAAATCATTATGAGAAAATAAATTTAAAATTTCAATCCAAATTCAAGAAGCACAAAATTAAATCTAATTGCAATGGAATAAAATTATATTGCTTCAAAAGAACAAATGAAAAAGCAAAGAGACATTTACCTCCTCTACACCATGGGATGGTAGTGTGTGGCTTGTAGTATTAAAAGCTTTCATGACGAGAAAAAATCCACATGGAAAGGATTAACATGGAAAATTTATATTGTACCATGTGGAATATAGACGCTTATAGAGCATAAACTAAGCATAAATAGAGTAAATAAGTCATATAGCCCCATTTAAATATATTATCAATTTTGTTTTTAATATGATATTGAAATAGACTCACTTATATTACATTATTACCACATGGTGGGTATTGCAACAAAGCTTGCATCCTCACATAGTGGGTATTACAACAAAACAAGTATATTATCCATGTATCATGTATCACTTGGTATTTTTCTCAAATTTTGAGGAATTTAACCAGTTGATTAAGGCACATGATTTTGAAACGGCCTTGGTCCCCTTATATTGGACTTTGAACTTGCCTTTCCTAGATGAAAACCCAAAGATATACAACTACAATATCCCATACAAGACATAAAAATTTAGGATAAAGAATGGATTTTTGAAAGGGCCTTAATTCCTTGTACTAAGCATAAAATTGGGTTTCCTAGATAAAAATTTAAAGACATACAACCACAGTATCCCTAATTGGACCATAAAAAAAAATCATTTTGTATAGAGTAAATTTTTATGTTATAAAAAATAACTATTTCAGGATAGATTTTTAAATTAATTATATGGATTGAAACTCAGACACATATCATAGTTTTATATTAATATTGATGCTATCATAATTTTTAATATGTTAACTGATTATATCATCACCAATAACTATGCATGTATCTTCTGTAGGATTTTAACCTAAATCTTCTTAAGAGTTAATGAATTAAACCAATTAAACATGTGTCATTTTAAAAAATAAATAAATAACTATATTGAATTTAATTTAATATATGATTTAAATAACCACATGAGGTATAAAAATTGCATTAAAGGCATGAGGTATCACTTTTTATTGTATATTAATTTATTTTAAGCCACATTTGCATAAAAGGAATGTTGGGGCTTAAAGAAAAGCATATTTTATTTTAAAAAGAAGGGTAAAATTCCTTAGAAAGAAACATTTTATAATTGTATTTATTTCTATAGTTATTTAAAATGTGTTTTTTCTAAATGAACTATAGAGAATATTTTGCAAATAAAAGAGGGTGATTTGTATTAAAAAATATGCATTTTTTACAATGACCAACACTTTATTTTTTCAAACAAATTTTGTTCACAAAAATCAAAATATTTTCTTGGCACAATTGTAAACAATCATCTACATAGACCATAGACCTTAAGAGATAATTTAGACATAGAGTAATCTAAGGAATGAAAGACATCAAAAGTGGGCCACACATATAGTAGTTTCATTTGATCATCAAGCATGAAAAATGGAATGTAAATTTAGCAGCAAATTGTTTAAGCCAATGTCCAATCATAATGCTCACCACTATTTTTTATTCCTATGATTATGATACTATTAGTTAGTCCACCTTGTCTAAAGTAGATTTTGATTTTCCACATGCATGAAGAGCTCTTCATGTGGGTAAGCATATTTTTTATTTTTATTTGTAAAATAACCTCCTATGCCACATGGAACATACTTGTACACCAACTAGTGAGCACTCAAAAATAATTTGGAAATCACACTTTAGCAGAGTATATGGTTACTTTTGGGGGGACTATTGGCAATACTTCAAAAGTACTTCTATTTCCCCAATATGAGTAATGAATTTGAGAGGTACATTACATCATGTACCCCTTACTTTGTTGCCAAACCAACCAACAAGAAGCAAGGATTGTATACATCATTGCCAATACCATCCAAGACTTGATAATCTATCCCCATGAATTTCCTTTCAAGTTTTCCTATATCTAATAATGGGAATGAATGTGTTTTTGTAATAGTTTATCATTTTTCAAAAATGAATATCATGATCCCTTGTAAATAATCCATTTCAATTGAAGATATTTTAAATATTTATTTTAGTCATGTGTAACTCAATTTTGTCTTACCAAAGTCCATTGTATCTAACAAGGATCGCATATTTTTGAAAAATAATTCCACCCTATGGAGCATGATGGACATCAAGTTGATCATGTTCATAGCCTTCCATTGTTAGACTAATGGCTAGAAAAAATTTATAAATCAATTGATTGTACACATTATTTGAATATATAATTTCAATCATCCATGCATATGGGGTGAGAACCTCCACTAAATTCAACATATGTACAATCAATATCTATATATATCTACCAAAAATATCCCATTTCATGTCCATTTCAAGTTCCAACCCTTCAAACCCACTAATTTAGATCTCCTTATGAAACCCGTGGAGTACTCACCTCATGGACAAAAGGAACCAAAACAAGAAGCATACTTTGTGGAATTAATTCAAAACATCCAACATCAAGTCCATGGACTCTTTGAAAATACAAATTAGAAATACAAGAAATGTTGTGACCAACATTGATTCTTGCATAGATTCAATGTTGAAGATAGGGTATAGTAACATCTTCAAAAAGAGAGACTTATAGGACCCCATAGAAAGTTCAAATCCCTTTGCTATGGATCATCTCACTAAGAAGGTGAGATAAAATACCTTTAAACTTAATATTCCATCTTATCTTGGTTTGCATCCCATCTTCAATGTTAAACTTCTTAGGCTCTATCATCCACCTTTGTTGAACACATTTGTAGTATCCAAATTAGTGTACATTGATAAAATTAATCCAAATAGCTGAGAACTAGTGGAGGATCCCCACATGCACAAGGACAACTAGAAGTAAATCCACTTAGATGTATAGAGTGGTTAAGGCTGGAAAACTTGGTCACAAGGGGGAATGACTCATGAAAAATTGGATAATTTTTTTCATTTATATTAAAATTTAACACAATGAGGACCATTTATTTTAAGATATGAATGATCTAAGCATGTGACATTTTTATGGCATGGCTTTATATTCAAAAACACTCAAAAAAATATTTCATTACCCTAATTACCTTTTTAGAGGCATAAACTTGTGCTTGGAACTTTGTTTTGATCCATTCAATAGGTGTTGGAAATATTAGAGAGAAAAATTTTCATAGGCAACTCTATCATAGAAACAATTTCTGACATGTTTACAAAAAAAAATCTCTAATGACCCTCAAAAATATAAATTAAAATACTTAATAAAAATAGTAATTTTCTATTTTTATATTTTTGTAGCCTAAATGCATCTCTAGTTATATACTCACAAGACAAAACATAAAAGAGTAAGCCATATATATGCAATTCCAATTTAATATGCACTTTGTAACTCGTGGAAGGTGAATCACCACATTTCCATATGGATGACCTTCTACTCCAGAGGCCCTCAAAAATATAAAAATAAAATATTTACTAAGAATAGTAATATGCTTTTCCTGCATGTGCTTTTCCCTAGGTCTTGGCATTTTGTGAGGAGAAAGGTGGAGGGATTCTAGAAATTTCCAAACATATCAATGGATTACAAAAGCTTTATGGTGGAAGCTTTCTACACTGTCCTTTTCTATTTACATTGTCCCCATGAGATTTTTGTTTGTTTCATTTCCTTGCATTGGCTTCCTGACAGGATGTGCTTCGTTGAGCCAGACTCTCTTTCCATTGAACCTATCATGGAATCCATCCTTAGTGATAGGGGTTTCATGTCATTCTTCAAGATTTTTTCTGGAATGGATTGGGACATCAACATGGCTTTCACATCCACCTGGGAAAATGGTATTGTAATCATTCATGGCATCAATTTTTATGTGGATGTGGGTATTCTAGCTGAAATTATAGGGCAACCACTAGTAGGATGAACTGTGCATAGGGATAAGCACAACTGGTATGTTAAGTTAAGTTAATTTGAGCCAAAATCGCACATGAGGAGGATTGTCAAGTTGGGGATGTTCTGTGCAAATCTACCTACCCCTTGGAAAGAAGTGATGAAGCCCGTTATGGAGTATATAATGGTGGATGATCCCAATTCACAACTTAGAAGCTTCCACATATCCTTCATGAACCACTTTAGGGAGGTTAAGTAGCTCAATATTCCTGAGTTTATTTTTCTATCGATGGATTATTCTATCACTTCAACATGCTCGAAGAAGGAGGAAATGTGGCCCTCTCATCAAGGGCTTTTTAAAGTGTTGTATGCATTTCTCTTGGAAAAATTTCCTAAGGGAAACATTTTTACTCAGGAACAATAGGTGGACAACATAGAGGAGGATACTTCTTCTACTCTTGCCTCTAAGGTTCATGGATTCAAAAGGAAGAAGGTGGAGGAAAGACAACAAGTTTTTGAGCTGGAAAAAAGAGGACCAAGGCTAATGTGACTCCCACAAGGAGTTCTCAATGCCTAAAAAACAAGGAACTTTAGATTCTAAGGAATCTTAAGGACGCTACTAAGGATGACCCGAACAATCCTGTGGAGTAGTTTCTCTAGAAATATGTCATTAAGACCACTTCGATCATGATTGCTCACCTAGAGAGCACCATGTATATGATTGGAGGAGCAATTTAACAAATTAAAGATCAAAGGAATGCTCTTAATCTACTATTTTTCTATGATAATTTTGTAGAGGATACTCCTACTAAATCTACAATCGAAACTAAGCCAAAAACTAAGGATGACGAGGTGGTGGAGATAGCTAAGGAAATATTCAAGGACATCCCTAAGTATGAAGCTAAGGATGCCAAGAAGGAGGATATCAATGAATATGTATTTTCCTGATAGGCTTCTATTTTGTGGTTTCTATCCCTTTTGAGTTTTTCTGTGACTCTATTTTGGTCATTTTTTCTTTCCTTTCTTTTCCCTAGTTCTCAAGGATGCTCATTGTTTTTTGTGGTCTATGCATCCTTTTTCTCTTCTGATGTATTAAGGTATTAGGGAACATTTCAAATGCCCTCTTCATTGAAAAAAAAAATTAACTTACCAAAAAAAGAATAGTAATTTTATATTTTTATAAATTCATAGCTCAAATTCACATCTAACTATATTGAGACAAGACAAAACATAAAAAAAAAATGTGCAATTTCCATTTAATATGCACACTGTAACTCATGAAAGGTGAATCACCACATTTTCATATGGATGGCTTTATAACTCGTGGAAGGTGAACCACCACATTTTCATATTGGTTCCCTTATATATTCAATAAAGTGTATTTCCAATATTTCAAATCTTGTATAAATAGAGGTGTACTCCTAACTATAATAAGCATGAGTAATCGACACAATGTTACAACCTCACATCTCCTCTCAGAGATTGATTGTATTGTACACTATTTTTTGAGCAATAAAATCATTCTATTATTTTGCTTATATATTTGTGTTATGATTTTTTATACTTTATTATTTTTTAGTTGCACTCTTTCATGATATTCCTTAACTTGAAATTCTTTGTTTTGAATCAATAAAAATATTGAGCTTCAAATCAGTCTAATATGTTGAATGAATTACTAGATATTTGTGTGAGGTTTCTCCATAAAAAATATCCTCATATTATGTATACAAAAGTGTTGCAATGACATCCCCTTTATTTCTACCTCCTCAAATTTCTTGATATGAATCCTACAAAACTCTGCCCTTTCACCTTTATTTTTTGCAAAACTCGCATGTATGTTTTGTGGACTTCTTGGAATTATTTTTATTCTATTTTTTTCTTATCATTTTTACTTTTATAACAACTTCCTCTAGTTGAGATTTATTGAAAATAAAATTTCCTTTGCACCTATGTCTTCTAGATGAATGGTACAAAACATACTCAAATACCTCATAATTCTAGATCAAAGTCATAAATCTAAACATAAAGACACAATGCAAAATATAATGGACTTCACATTTGGCTTACATCAACTCCAAAAAGTATATTATAAAGAACAAACAACACCTAACTATTGAAGCTAAGAGCAAACTAATAAATACTATGGATTTACAAATCAACATGTATCCATATAAAATCTAGGGACTTCACTCATTTTAATGAGAATAAATACTTCTCATCATTTTATGAATGCAATAAATTAATTCCTTGTCCCTCTAAACAACACAATTAAATGTCATAAGATCATTGGTGAAATTGGCAATGAAATGATCCCTATGAAAAAATCATTGAGGCTCAATCTCAAGTATTGCAATTTAATCCTTGTAACAAATTACATCTTCTCATCAAAAAACCAAGTCCTCTTAGAGGTCTTCCAACTAGCATCCATGGCATACTCCAAAAGGGGATTTTCCTTGGTCATTATACAATCTCTTCAAGTAAATTATTGTATACCAATGTACAACATTGTTTATAGTATTGGTTGAATCCCTTAAAATAATTATTTTCCCTATACAACATCATCATCACCCCTCATGATGATTTCTAACATAAAATCCTAACATCCACAACTTCTATTATCAAGGCAATACATTTAGTATTCACTAATATTCATACCAATATATTTCATTGCCATAAGAAAGTTGTTATAAACCTTTTGTGCTCTAATACCCATTGTTAATAACCTCCTTTCTTATCCATAGGAATTAGTACAAAATTGTAGAAATATTAAAATTTTATTGCTTAATGAATATAAAAGCATTCATAGATATGTTGAAAAATAAATAAATAAATTGACAAACAACTCATATAATATGAAATATGCAAATTACTCCAATTTATTCAAAATATAAATGAAACTCTTAAGGTGGGGGAACATCATACAATACTCCTTATAGGAAGCCACTCCACAATATTTCTAGACTCCATGAGCCAAGACTATTACAAGAATACTAGATCTCCAATTCATGCTTACAATGGCAATATCCTTCCCTTTTTAAAACCATTCTCTTATGCTATTTTCAAGGAATTCATAACCCTATCCTTATCCCATCCATTATTATAATAATTTCCTATAGATAGATCTTGGTTATTTTTAGCCAATATAATTTATTTATGGCTCATCCCAACTATACACTATAGTTGGGTTATTTATAGCTCATGTCAACTATACAATACAATATTATATTATTAAGTACATATTTTGGGTACCTAACATACAATACAATATTATATTATTAAGTACCTATCTTGGGTACCTAACATTCCATCCCCCTTACAAAATGTTTCATCCTCAAAACATAAGAAGAGACTAAATAATATGATCTTTTGAGCCTTGTTGTGAACTTGTACCAATCTTGATCATCCATCCATCCTAGTGAAATTATGATTGGTGGTGGTATTTTCTAATGTCTATATGCCATTATACCATTTGAATATTTGGAAGTAATCTTTTGTCTCTATGTATGTGAGACATCCTTTTTTTGGCAATAAATATCACTCTTTTTCATCTATACTTGCTTGCTTTTGTCACTTGAGTATCCAATACTACTTTGTTGGTTCCACACTATTATTACTCTACTTTGGTAACTCAAATGATGAGACTATTTGCTCCTTGATGTTGTTGCACCACTCTTCAAACCAAAATTACTATGCTTTATTTTCCAAATATTTTTATACTTGGAACCCCTTTGATTCCATATAGAACCATAATATTGTTGCTTTAAGCCATATCTCCAAGATTGTTTTTGCTTCTGGTGGTGTGGATGATGATATGTTACAACCTTAACCTAATGTTCTACTTTCTTTGACTCTGCCACATTTTTCTCCTCTATTTTTAATTCTTTTGCTCATTGTTCTCTCATGTGCCCTACAATTGGTGTGTCATTGTGCTCTTCCATGTCCTTCCTAGACTTTACTCTATTTTTCTCATGGATCTTGTTGTTTTTGTTTATTCCATGGAATTTTTTGTTACTACTTCTTTATTGAATTTTGTTTCAATTTTGCATGTTTCTTCCGCAACTTGTTTCCCTACAACATATTTCTATTTTTCCATAATAAAAATAGATTCATGTTTTTCCTTAGATATTTTCCTATTACATTAGAAAATATCTTGAATAGTTATTTTATTTTTCCTATACCATAACTTCATAAACTTATTTTATACATTAATATTAACAATACCCAAAGAATTTAACCAAGGATAACCAAGAGCAATGTTTGCATCATCCATATAAATAGCATCAAATTGTGAATTTACAATATATATGTCCATAGTGATCATCAAATATTCAAAAATTTAAACATACGTACCCAAAAAACCTAAAAAAAACATTCTTAAAACTAAAGCATCCATATGGTCAGAAATTAAAAAAAAATGCTAATCCTAATAAAATATTTTACAAGCCAAATCAACATAATGTTTTATCAAAAAATATTTTTAGATGAATGTACTAAAACATATTTTCTAATCCCAATAAAATCCTTAATCCTTACAAACCAAAATAAAAATTCTAATATAATCAACTCAACTCCATTATATACTATGTTATTTTTGTGGAAAACATTCTAGAAGGGATGCCACTTTCGCATAAGACCCAAGGAGGTAGGGGTATCTCTTCCACCAAAATCACCTAGGGCTCACACCTAGCCTACCACCTTTGACATACTCAAGGAGAAAACCTGAAAAAATAAAAAACAAGAACACACAAACACAAACACACAAAAATATTAAAAAAAACATGCTCCTTAAGTGTGTCAAAAAGATAAAGCACAACCAAACACACACAATAAGATAAAAAAAAACTTGAACCACATAGAAAAAATACAAGAACAACATAACAAAACACAAACATAAAAAAAAATAATAGAACGCCACAAATACACAACAAAAAAAACATGAAAAACAAAAACAACCAAAACCTAAAAAAAAAAAACAACCAACAATAGACAACAAAAAAATAAAAAAACATAGAAAACACTCACACACCAAAACACAAAAACACCAATTAACACAAACATACAGAAACACAAGATCAAGAAAAACAACAAAAACACAAGAACAACAAAAAATAATACAAAAAAAAACAAACAAACAAAAAAACACACACCTCAAAAAACTAAAAAAAAAATAATAGAACACAACAATGACCTTTCTAGAAAAAAATACTTTTAAGGAAAGAATCAAAAAAGGAAACAAAAGAAATATTATTTTTAACAAGGGAACTAAAATACCCAGACTGAACCAAAGAGAAGCAAAAAAAAAGCAAGAAGAAACTAGGTACCTCTAGAACTAGAGCCATTGAAAGAAATGATAGAAAGAAGAGCTTCCCTTATTTTTGAATCCCACCATCTAGGAGGGTGGTCGTAGAAATTAAGATCACCTTTATCCAAAGCCCAATTAGCTAAAGCATCAACACTCTTGTTCTAATTTTTGACCACATGATTGTAATCAACTTTCAAAAATCCCATCTGGATTAACTAAATCTTCTCAATAATTCTTTTTATTCTCCAATCAACCTTATGATTCTTAGAAGGAGTCTTCAAAATATTAATCATGAGTTGAGAGTCAAACTCAACTAGAACATTTTCCCATCCAACCTTAGTAGCCTCTTGAAGGCCTCTAAGGATACCATACCCCTCAACAAGGTTATTGGATAGAATACCCATATTCTTAGCAAAAGTAAAAACCAATGAACCATCTAAAAGTCTACAAATTTATCCCACACTAGCTTTTCCAGGGTTCCTTCTAGAGGCTCCATCGGTATTGAATTTTCCAAAATCCTTGGGAGGAGGTTGCCAATTCCTTGTACTATCCATATTGCAATTACTCACATTCCATTTAAGTTGGTTATTCTTAGAAGAGTTAATATTCAATATTTGCATCACTTGATCCCATATTTGGTGGGAGTTTTGAGGGTGATTAAGGAGTTGTTGGACTGATTCAACTAAATTGGTAATGGTATTTTTCCAAATATAGTGAGTATCCTTCCTATCTTGATTAAAAATTTGGTTGTTCCTTTCATTCCAAATATTCCAAAGAAGAACAAGAGAATCCATCCAAAGTAACCGCCTAATAAAATGATCAACACCCTCTTGTTTAGGTCAATCCCTCCAAATTTGTTCAAAAGTAAAAAAACTAGACCATTGTAAGTCAAGTAAAGTGGTCATTCTCCTCCATATCTTAGAGGCTAAAGTACTTTCCACATTCTCTCCACACATTTCACATCTAAAAGGGCCATGAAAACCACACTTCATAAGATGCTCCCTAGTAAGCACCATGTGATGCAATAAAATCCAAGTAAATAACCTCACCTTAGGCCAGATATTTTGAGCCCACAACTGAGAAAATATATCAAATGATTGGTTGGGATTATTATGGCATAAGGCCAAATAACCTTGAGCAATTGAATACTCACCCTTAGTAGTGTTTTTCCATCCAAAACAATATTTATCATGGGACCAAGAGAGAGATATCATATGAAGGATGCATTGGATATCTCATCTTTGCCTTTATAGGATTTGAATAGGCCAGTCCTCAATAGGGATCCAATATCTACCAACCTCTAAATTACCAGTATGGTACCGATAGTAATTAGCCACCTTTATCTAGTTAGCTCGATGAAGCTCCTCCATCTAAGGCCTCCAATCAGGAAATTGAGTTATCAAAGGCTTGTGACCATCCCAAGAATCTATCCAAAAATTTACCTATTGACCATTATGAATGATCCAAAATAATTTTTTCTTTATAAAATCCTCACCAGTTTTAAGAATTGCTAAAATAGGAGAACCTTTGGAAGGTAATTGATAGCAAACAAGGTCTTCAGGACTTTTGTTCTCAGCATATTTAGCACGAAGATTTTTGGCCCAAAGAGCATTGGGGTTATGCAAAATCCTACAATATAATTTAGCATATAAAGCTTTGTTTTTATTAATAGTGGACCGAAATCCTAACCCCCTTCATTCTTAGGAAGACATAAAGTGTCCCATTTCACCAAGGCCCATTTTCTTTTCTCCTTAGTACCACTCCAAAAGAACCGATGACTGCTTTGAGCCAGTTCTCGAAGAATAGCATTTGGGATATTCAACATGGTAGAAACATAAATAGGAATAGCTTGAAGGACTGATTTTACCAAGGTGATTCTACCCCTAGAAGAAAGCCACCTATTGGTCCATTTTCCAATTTTCTTCTTGACTTTGTCCAACAACCAATTCTAATATTTTTTATATATTCGAATATTGATGGGAATACCTAAATAAGTGATCGGAAGGGAGGTCTTATTATATATTAATTTATCCAAGATCATGGATTCCTATCTGGCAGAGCAGTGAAAGAAAATGACTTTAGATTTGTCTTCATTGATCAATTTCCCGGTAGCCTTAGAAAAATAGCTAATGATTTGCTTAATATTAGAAGTTTTCTTAACTGTAGCTTTACTTAAAATATTAGAGTCACCAAAAAATTGAATATGAGAGATAGGTCTATCTCCATGAGCAATGGTAACTCACTCAAGGGTTTTGTTTTCTCTCTTTTTTTTATAGTCCTACCTAAGCATTCAACAAGAATGATGAATAAATAAGGGGATAGGGGGTCACCTTGCCTAATACCTTTGGAAGCTGGGAAAAACTGAGAAGGCCTGCCATTGATAAGAACTAAATAGGAAACTGAAGAGATACATCCCATAATCTAATCCATCCAATCATGATAGAAACCAAATTGCCTCAAAACTTTGATAAGGAAGTGTCAATCCACTCTGTCATAAGCTTTGGATAAGTCTAACCGAATGAACATGGAAGGATATTTTTGCATATCCATGGAATGGATGACTTCCTAAGCAAGAACTATCTCATCCACTATTTTATGTCCTTCCACATAACCCCCTTGTTCAGGGGAAATAATCTTATGCAAAAGAGGCTTCAACCTTTCTACCATGATCTTAGTAATGATTTTGAGAAGAACATTACATAAAGAAATAGGTATAAAAGTTGAGATATAATCATCCTCTTGAGCTTTTGGAAAAAGAGTAATATAAGTTTTATTTATAACCTTCAAAATATATTTGGCTTTCTTGGCTTCTTCCACCACCTCTAATAAATCAGCATGAAGGATATCCCAAAACTCTTGGTAGAACTCAATGGGAAAACCATCAGGACCTAGGATTTTCCCTTTTTGCATTTTAAAAACTACTTGTTGAATCTTATTGATAGTAACAGGAGTAGTAAAAATAGATTTAACCTTAGAAGAGATAAGATAAGGGATTGTTTGAAGAATATTTTGTTGAGAAGCTGAGTCAAGAGGAGTAATAGCAAAAATATTGGAAAAGTAATTGACAACAATAGAGTTCATGCCATCCCAAGTGTAGAAAACATCTCTATAATATGATTTTAGGGAAGAAATAAAGTTGTGAGATATTCGAGCTAGAAGATATTTGTGGAAGAAAATTGTGTTTCAATCTCCTTCTTTGAGCTATTGAATTCTAGATTTTTGCTTCCATAAGAGTTCTTCTCTTTTTTCCCATTCCTCTAAATGAGCTGTGAGATTAATTTCATATGCACTTCTACTCTCTATGAGGCTAGCTAAATGGATTTTCTTATTCAAATTTTCAATATGAGAAATAACTTCATTTTTTTTTTAGGAACATCCCCAAACTCCTTCTAATTCCAAGTCTTAATTTTGGATTTAATATATTGTAATATTTTGGAAAAACATAGCATCTTAGTCCCATACCTAGGTTTACCTTCCTTCCACCATTATTGCACTTGAGGTCTAAAGAAACTGTATCTAAGCCACATTAACGAAAAACAAAAAGGAGAGAACTCACATTGCTTTTCCACATTTCCACCATGATTGGCTAGTGATCCAAACCAACATTGTTAAGAGTCTTCACTTTAGGAATGTGACCATGGATTATGAAATTTCTAGAGAGCAAGAACCTATCCAATATCTCCATTATACAAGCTAAGCCTTGCCTTCTATTAGACCAAGCCAAAATGCCATTATCTGGTTGGATGTCCACAAGATGGAGGTTTACAATATATTCGCTCATGAGGTCAATACTCCCATCCAAATTTCTATTTCCCCTCATTTTCTCATCCAAAGAGATGATGGTATTGAAATATCCTCTTATAAATATCCAAGCTTCAAAAA
>JAQPPZ010014139.1:0-70658 GCA_028583015.1 Wollemia nobilis
TGCTTCATGCGAAGGCCTGAATCTGGAATTATAGTAGAAACCTTAGAAGCCCGCACCTAGATTATTTGGATTGTGCGAGTTTGTAGGTTCATTAGGTTAGGTTGCATGCAGAAAACCTCATTATCTTTGATTTCATCGAATTGATGGTAGCATTCTGACTGTAGTTTAGTTTCTTTTTCATTTACTTTTCTTTATTGTTCAAACCCTTGCTTTATTTTCTGTAGTTTAATTACTGTATCCAAATTAATAACTAAAAATCCATCAAAATCCAAGATTAAAGTACAATTATTCACTTTGAGTCCACTGTAAATTCAAATTATATAAACCATCAGTGCCCCTTGTTAACATCCACTTGCAAACCCTAAGATATTCCTGGCATTTCATTTGAACAACATTATTTAAGCATAACAGGAACCTTGGAGAAGTTACCTTCTTTGCAAGCAGAGGATTTTAGGACTCAGATCCTACCGGAGAGTGTGCTTTCACAATTGGGTGAAAACACCACTCAACACATTGTAAGACCTAACACGGACCATATTATTTGTTAGTGAGCTTTTCACACCTATGCAATTGGAGGGATGATTGTTTATACAACTACAAGTGAAGGAAGACCATATCATTGAATTTAAAATTGCACTTCATATGGTGTTGATCATCTTGTTGACACATCCAATTTTGGGGCAATTCCAAATTTAACTTTAGTTGATAGAGGACTACATCATGTTGGTGGAGTTTAGTGTCAACAACATGGACTTTGGATCTTTCAAGAATAGATGAGGGTGTTGAAAGAGTCCAGCCATAAACTGCTTCAAAAGGGGTGACCTTGGTCAAAGTGTGATAAGAAGTGTTATACCACTACTCAGCCAAGGGAAGCCACTTTACCCAATGTGTAGGATGATCATATGCAAAACAATGAAGATAGGTCTCCAAATATTTATTGATAATATTTGTTTGACCATTCATTTATGGATGATAATATGAACTCATTTTGAGCTAAGTTGTTTGTAACTTTAACAATTTTTACCAAAAATTACTAATGAAGGTAGGGTCATGATCAGACACAATGGAGGTGGGTATGCCATGAATACAAAAGATAGAATCAAGGAAAACTTGGGTGACTATGGAGGTCGTGTAAGGATGGGAGAAGGAATAATTTATGAGATGATCCATTACCACAAAAATAATTTATTTGCCTCTTGATTTAGGTAAACCTTCAATAAATTCCATGGAAATATTTTTCCAAGCTAGTTTTGGAATAGGCAAGGGTTGAAGAGTTCCTAGGGAAAGCATTGTTTCTCCTTTCATCCATTGAAAAATGTTATACTTGATCACAAAATTCTAAATGACCTTCTTCATACCCTTATAAAAAAGATATACTTAATCCTTTCATATGATTGAGGAACCCTGAATGGCATTTAGCAAGTGAAGTATGCATTTTTGTCATAATTATTTCTTGAATTGGAGATGTGTGAGGAACAACAAGCCACTGGAGATAGCACAAATATTGTCCATACCAAGTGTACCATGGACATGATGTATTTTTTTGAAGTGAGGCAACCAAATTTTATAATTATGAATCCTTAAGCACCTCATCTCGGAGAGGATTTATCCATTGTGGTATGGGCACAAAAATGACACATAACATACTTTGAGCCTCAAATTGGTGAGAGATAAGCATCCGCTATAATATTCTCTTTGCCCTTTTTATAGGTAATATCATAATCATAGCCCATGAGCTTAGAGATTCACTTTTTTTGTTTGAGGGTAGCAACCTACTGCTCCAAGAAGTATTTAGGACTTTGATGATCCATTTTAATGGAAAAATATCACCCAATGGGATAAGACTGGCAGCTAGTAGCCACATGCAGAATTGCAAGCATCTCCTTAGCATAGGTTGATTTGCCTATATTTTTGCTTGAAACTGCTTTACTAGTGAAGGCCACAGGACGTCCTTCCTGCATCAACATAGCTCCAATGTCATTGCTAGAAGCATTGCTTTCAATTACAAAGGGCTTAGAAAAATTAGGCATCACTAATATGGGAGTGGTTGTCAAAAATACCTCAAATCAAGGAAATCATTATCAATTGGACCTGTCCAAGTAAAATAATTAGTATTTAACATGTGTGTTAAAGGAGTAGCAATTTTGCCATAGTTGTGGATGAATTTTTAATAATACACTATAAAATTCATGAAGACCCTTTATAGTGTGAGGTTTTGACCATTCTTGAATGACTTGAATCTTCTTAGGATCAACTTTAACTCCATCATAGGTGAAAATGCGTCCCAAATAATCTACTTTAGTCAACCCATTAGAACACTTGGACCTATTAGGATAAAGCTAATGTTGTGCCAAAATTTGTAGAATCTAGTCCATATGGATGAGGTGGTCTTCATAAGAACGACTATAAACCAAGATGTCATCAAAGAAAAATAAAATGAATTTATGAAGAAATGGGTGCAAAATGTTGTTCATGAGGCTTTGAAATGTGGAAGGTACATTGGTCAAACCAAATGGCATAATCAAGAATTCATAATGACCCTCATGAGTGTAGAATGGTGTTTTGGGGATATCTTCATCCTTGAGCCTGATCTGATGGTGCCCTGAGTGAAACTATAATTTGGAGAAAAAATTAGCCCCATGCAGCCCATCTAGTAATTCATCCACCATTGGTATCAGAAAATTATCCTTAATGGTGAGCTTATTGAGATCACAAAAATCTATACATAATCACTAAGACCCATCTTTCTTTTGAGCCAATAAAATAGGAGAAGAGTAAGGGATGTTACTAGGCTAAATGATAATATTTTAACAACTCCTAAAATAAGTTCTATATTTTTAACTTAAAGGCATGAGGGTATAGATATGGCCTAATGCTAGGTGGTGAACTATTGGATACCAATGGAATGGCATGGTCATGGGAGTGATGTGGTGGTAATTTTGATGGTTTGATAAAAAATACATTGTGCTTGTCAGAACAAGTTGCAAATCTTCAAGAATTTGGTCCACCTATGAAGTAGTTTGTTGGATTGCAAATAGCTGAGTGATGAAGTGATGACCCCATGAGAATATTTTTCCAACAACTTCTTACGGTTTGAGCTGATAATTTGAGGAGGCTTTTCTTGTGAACCATAGAGTGTAAGACCTTCCATTCTATGAAAATTGCATCAATAACTCTACAAAATTCCATGTGATGGTTCCTAATGTACCTAACCATTGAGATCCCAACACAATATCACATCCCCCTAATTAAAGAGAAAACATATTGGTTTTGAGCTCATAATCCCCTATTTTCAATTTAACATTGTGATATTTACCTTTTTAAGGCAAATTCCCTCCATTTTCCACCATAACCTCAAAGGAATTACACGTGCGTATGTAACAATTGGATTTCTTGGCAATTTGGGGATAAATAAAATTGTGTATGCTGCCAAAATAAATAAGGATTGTAAGACGTTGGACTTTTAAGGAACCCACAACTTTTATGGTTTGTGGAGTAGTAATCCTTGCAAGATAAAGGATAGAATTTTTTGCTTGTGGTTTGTCATGTATTTCATCCTCATTTTGAGGTGGTTCTTCTATTGAGTCTGCTTTGTCATCACTTTGTTCACTATTTATTGGGTCTTCTACATATATTAGAAACAATTTATTTTTGGTGTACCTATGCCCTCAAACATATTTTTCATCACAATTGTAGCACAAAACTTGAGTGCATCGAGCATCCATTTCTTTTGTAGTCAAGTGTTTGTGGGGAATAGTTTTATTTTCATTATTGGTTGGGAACTTGGAAGAAAAGGAGAATTTAGTTTGTGGAAATTTAGATGTCCTCCTTTGAGCTAAGAATTTTGCTTTGGCCAACTATGCCAAGCTTATGACCTACACCATTGTTTGTGGTTTGAACATCTTGACCTTGGCCTAGATATCATCCTTTAAGCCACTGATGAAACAACTCATAAAAAACCTTCCATTCAATCCTTTGGTTCTATTAGCAAATTTTTCACAGTTGGGTCTAGTAGTCCTAAACTATAGAAGTTTGTCTTAACTTGGTCAATGCTCCTTGAAAGTCATCATAATCACTAGGTCCAAAGTGATTAAGTAATTGGGACATATAAACTTCCCATGAGGGGTTGAGATTGTGTGTTGTAACCAATGGTACCACTATAATGCTTCAAATTCAAATTTAAAAGAGGCCATAGTGATCCACAAATATTTAGAGATATTATGAAGTTTAAAAAACTGATCTGCATGACATAGCCATCCATATGCATCCTTACCATTGAACTTTGGAAATTTCAATTTGGACATCTTAAAGGGAGTATCTTTGTCAATGAAATTTTGAAGGTTTTTCTTGTCCTTATGGATACCTTTCCTATGACTAGAATATTTAATATCATGATGCTCAATTAGTTTTGGACCATCCTTAATTTCTACCTCAAGATCTAATAAGTAACCTTCAAAGTTGGATTTGGAGCAGAGATAGTCACCTCTCAATTGTTGTACCTCATCTTGTACACATTGCATCGTAGTGAGAAGTTGACTAAGTTGCAAGTATATTTTCTCTAGGTTTTGGGCCTATTCAATCTCCTTTTGGTGTCCACAAGTGCCCTTGACCATTTTGGTGTGTTTTGAGCAACCTCGACTAACTTACTAAAAATAAATGTATTTTCAAGAGTTATTATTTATAGTAAGAAGCCCAAAAAAGTGCTTGGGTGCTATATATAAAAATGATCAACTCAAAAAATGGTCATAATGAGCTATGTATGCCAACATTTATTTTGGAAACCCTAAAATTTTTCTTATTTTTTAATGTTATTTTGATGAGTCTACTGGTGTGGTTGGTTTTTTTCTAGAGGTTGGGTTCAAAAGTTAGGTTCTATGTTGGCCAAATATGCTCTATCTATTCTACCTACTGACCACTCCTGACACTATACTTTCACCTGTACTACGAATACTGACATTTTTTGGTGGTTCCCTATACTAACACTGGCTATTCTATTTTGGTCATTGACAACCCTATAATTACTAACTGTTATAGACAATTGTTACTACCAACTGACAATCCTAACCTGACTGTTATTGAATTAAGACACTTCTAGACTTTACCTTGGCTATTTTTATTTTGTTCCCAACGTCTTTCCTTTATGCATGTATTTTATTTTGTGATAGGGAATTCTCCTTTATATGCTCAATTTTTGTGGGAAATTTGTGATTGCAGGGTTTACATAGATAGTTTTTTTTTTTGTAGGTGGACAAAAATAGGTACTCTAAGCCAAGGAGTATGTAATACCCATAGGTCCTTTGTTATACTGCAATGACGAATGATAGTGCTTGAACCAATATTTCAGGCCACTACTCAATGAGGATTCACACACACCCTTGAGCACACTACTTGCCTTTCTGATAGTATGGGAGGATAATATTTTTAGATATTGTATCCATTGTACTATGGATAATACAAGGCCAAAAAATATCCCTAGGGCTAGATATTTGTTAAATCCTAGATGGTCTCCATAAATACCTAAAGATACATGGGAGCTCAATTTTGTACATAGGTGTTGTTTAAGGCCAAGGTATTGGAGCCTAATCAACTCTCACTTCACTAGACGCTTTATGGGCTATCTAGCTTAGCCAATAATGATATCTCCTCCATGATATTTTAAAACCTTTGGCATAGGGTTTCTAACCTACATAACTATTGTAGAAAAAAGGATTGTATTTTTGTTGGTTTTTATTTATTTTTTAAAATAAAGGATAAATAGAAAATGAAAAACATAGGAAAATTATACCAAATAGTCAAAATGGATGGGCAATAACTATTGTATTCATAGAAAAACTTAGTCCTAAAAAATACTCTAATACCACTTGTTAGGAACCTACTATTAAACATAAACTCACAATGGGTGAATTTTTATTGTATCCACCCACATGAACCTTTTTGAGTAAACAAGATGATTGATATATAGGAAAAGCAATTCCTGGGAGGCCATGCATGGGAATCAATATATCAAAATAGCAAAGAACTTTCTAGTTTTGCATCTAGGAAAGTAAGAAGGTGAAAAGCTATGAGAGAATGGCTAAGTATCAGGCTTATCAGAGAAATGGGAAATTACAAATTCCATGTAGGAATCAAAATATCGCCATGAAGAAGCTTGGCAAAGTAATGGGTAGCTTTCAGGTTTCTATTGAGTCCCAAAATCCCACTATGAAGGAACAATGAAGGTGCTTGATGGTAAAGTAAATGAAGGTTAATGAAAAGGAAAAAATTGGCTAAGTGCAATACCTATCAAAAAATCGGGTTGATGTTAGACTCTGGATGAGTCCTAAAAGTCTACCATCAAAATATGTGAAAAATGACTAACTATCAGGTTTGACAGACAAACGAGGCATTGGTAATTATGGATGGGTCCCAAAACTCTATCATAAATATTTGGAGGACAAATGAGCAACTAAAAGAATCCAAAAGAATCCCAAATGTTCGACAATGTGGAAGGCTCTCAACAAATCCCAAAATATCTTCATGAAAGCACTTGGAAGATAAACATACAACTATTAGATTTCGGAGAAGTCCTAAATGTCTATCAATGATCAAAGGTCCCAATAGCCCCTCAAAAAATCTATCAACACCAGATATTTCTCATGGGTCCTAAAAACCTATTGCAAAGAATAGTAAATATACATGTGATAAAATTTTGGGTCACCATTGGACTCCAGGTATATCCCAAAAGTCTACGAATGCTAAAAATTTCATCCTGTGCTAAAACTTACAGTATCCATTGGGGAAAGAGGTTAGAAAATCTAGGTGTGATAATGCATAGACACTGACTGGTAGAGGAAGCCTGACATTCATCCAACAAGCGATAGGTAAAAATGTAGCACCTCGGGAGTAGTCAATGTTAGAATTTAGGTGGCATGAGGTGGCAACCCACTACTTTTAGGTGCATGTAGGTGGATTTCAAGGACCAATAAAATTGTTAGATGAATCAAAGGGATCAAAGGATCAAATGCATCTAGTAAGGCCTACTTATTTCTAACAACAACCTTCAACTACAAATTATAGAATGTTAGGAGTGTACAACCTTATCGTTCCTCTAACACAGTCGTATTCCATGATCAATCATCATGACCTTTTGTAACATAATTCATTGTAAAAACTATATATACTAGAATGCAAAGAATTCTAAAAGGTCAGCTCTTAGGCTTTTACAATTTACATGTAAGAAAGGGTTTTACATATTAATACAAAATAATTGTTGTTTGACCTTTGTTTTAATTCAATTATAGAATATATATGTATGAGTGATTGCTTATTTCTAATTTTAGCTCATTTAATGTTAATGGTGTTTATTTTACTTTTTGGATTCACACTCATGATGCATTCACTTGTTCTAGAATTCACACTCTAATAAGATACATTTTAATATAAGTAAATGTTCTACAATTGATGAGAAACAAGTTGGTCTGTTAGGTAATTCACTTGTCTTATTGCATGATCTCTTATATGTGTCTTGATGTGGCCTAATCTACACCACTTACAAGTTCTAGCTTTAGCTATATTTATTTCTTTCAGTATCCTTTTCCCCCATTGTTTTTAGTAGCAGTTAGCTAGGATTCATATGGAACAGGAATCCTCTAGATATTGACCCCAAAGCCACATAATTTTGAGGTAATTCAATGTTAGTCAAGGTCTATGGGTGCACAAACCTTTTTATAGATAGATTTTAGACCAAAAATCACTCATACAAATACTCTAAATAAAATAGAGATTCATGAAATAATAGAATATCACAATGTGGAAAGTTAATGCTGAATTAAACAATCTCACAACACAAAATTGTAGGCCTCTTTGAGGGGGCAACCTCCTTTAATACTTTCATTAATTTGAAAAAAGATACATTCATTCATGGATCCATGTCTTTTAAAGATACACTTTATGCAACCCTAACCCTAAGCTCAAGAGTTGGATTACATACAAAATGTCACTCGAGTTAGAATCTTCTACCAAATAGTAGTTACATTCTTAATAATGGTTACATGAAATGACCCCCTTGTCTAGGTGACTTACTTTCCACATACCACTACAAAATATTACAAAATAATATTATAAATGGATCCCCATATGGGAAGTGGGTCATTACAATAATCAATTGATAATTACCAAATGGTGTTAGGATGGGGTCCTAACATAGTGTAAGAGGTGGATATTGCCAAGGTCCTACTCAAGTTACACACTCCCAAGTTAGCATGTTGTACTACCAAGGAGCCCATCTAGAAGGAAAAAGTAAAGTGCCTTTCCAAAACCTTAGACCAAGAGCAAAAGGAAAAGAAGGCCCTATAAATCTAGGTTAGGCAATTGTAGTGTAGCAAAGCCTTAGGGAAGCTCTAACTCCAGCCCAGTTGCAACAAAAATAGGAAAATACCCATGCCTTGGAAGGATGGTTAAATAATCTACAACTAGAGCTAGATGAATAAAATAAGAAGGCACAAGCCTCTCATTTATCCTAGGAAGCATTAGTGAAAATTAAGAAGGATAGTTGGTTGAAACTATCAGGACCTTAGGAACTGAACTCTGCCAGATAACAAGTGGTGCACAAACATAGAAAAAGGATAATACGTCATGTGTGAACTCTTCAACATTATGCCTCACAACTCTTAAAGTGAAAACAAACATGAGGTGTCTAAACATAGAAGGATAGTGCTAGTAAAATGCTATTGGATATGAGAAAAGAAAGGCATGTGAGCCAATCATTAGCACAAAATTTAAATTATTGGTAAAGTGTGGCAACACGTGCACCCAATCACAAAATATGTGAAAATTAGTTTACACATCATTAAAATAACATATTTTGATTTTAAGATATTTCAATATAAAATGGTTTAAATGATGGAACATGTAGAAGCCATCATCAAAATTTTGAAGAAAATATCCAGACAATAATTAGCAACATTCACAAGCAAAGGATTAGATGAAGTAACGTATTGGGCTCATGAGCTAATAGAAGGCTACCAAATGGTGAAACAAGGATGGGAGTTGATTGTTGCATTGACTAAAAAGGAAGAAAAATAATGGCCCCAATAAAACAAATTAGGCATCTTGGGTTCCTAGGTCTTTGGGATGAACAGTGATAACTCTATACTATGGAGGAACTCATGATCCAGTTTGAACTGGTTGATAGCAATGACAAATAATTTGATCTATGGTCAAAACCTATTGGATAAGATAGAGTATTTGTATTTTTAAATGGACTAGCCACAATATAGGTAAACTTTTAGGATTTGTCTAGAAAATATCGATATCATTCATATAAAAGGGCCTATCAATCAAAAGGGATTCACAAAAAGGTCAGAGGGATCAAGCTCCCATCAAAAGAGACTTAGGATATAACTTACCAAGCACTTTGACTTATAAGAGGCTCCTAAACTAACCAAATGACCAATAGATATGAATAAGAAAAGTGATTAAATATGGTAGAGCAAATGCAATAAGAATAAGGTGAAACTATCAGGACCTTAGGAACTGAACTCTGCCAGATAACAAGTGGTGCACAAACATAGAAAAAGGATAATACGTCATGTGTGAACTCTTCAACATTATGCCTCACAACTCTTAAAGTGAAAACAAACATTAGGTATCTAAACATAGAAGGATAGTGCTAGTAAAATGCTATTGGATATGAGAAAAGAAAGGCATGTGAGCCAATCATTAGCACAAAATTTAAATTATTGGTAAAGTGTGGCAACTTAGACAAAATATTTGTAATCATTGGAAATATTAGTTGTCATAGTTATCGAAAAAAGCTATAAAATGAGACTCATTCCTATGGTAATGTAGAGAATATTTTTGGGCTTAAGCAATTATGTTGAGTGGCAAAGTAGTTATGCACATATTAGAAGCACCTAAATACCTTGTACTTATCTGCAATCCTAAGGAATACTACCCATACAATGTCACAAAGAAGAAGATGACAAGGACAAATGAAGGGAATAAATCTCCAAGTGCCTAGAATATTTACCTAAGATAGTTGTCTCTTGTCTGAAGTATCCCTTAGCTATCACAAATAGTTATAAGAAGAAATCTAGTTTTGTAGGAGATACCACTAGCTAGGTATCTCTATTTTCTATCCTCCCCATTTCTCTTATGGTATCTTCCTCATATTTATTCCTCTACTTATTGTTTCCCTAGCCTCACCTTCTCCCCATTCATTATTAATTAAATCATAACCTTATCTATCCATCTCAATCCTCCCATTTTTTTACACCACTTCCATAGTACATTCTTGTTGTTCTTTGCCACCTTTGGTATTTTTCCTCTTCTTTTCATAGAGAATCCTATATTTTGTGGAAAAATGATATGTGGCATAATAAGGGGCATCTTCCAATGTATGCTCTAAAACCCTTGTTATAACTATAGAATCTAAAACTATTTAACCTCGCAAACCCTCATCTTCTTCATATCTATGTGCTTTCTTTCATTTTCTTATCTCTAATCATAACTCCATACCCAATAGATAAGGCTATATAGGTTATCTATTTATGTAAGAATAAATACCTAGGAGGTTCCAATAATGTGGGTCAATGCAATTGTTTGCATATGTAAGTCTTTGCAAGCACGGTCGAGCTTCCATTTTCTCTAAAATTTCTCTAAGGTAAGTATTTTAACACTTGGTCGACATTAGTAGTTTTATATATGAGCAACCAAAAATCCAAGTACACATTGCTAGACTCAATATATGGCTAAGACAAAGAAGTTTGGTCATTTTCCTCAAAGTGTCTAGGGTTTCTATGAAGGATGGAGGTTTTGATAAATCAAAAGCCTATAAAAAAAATAGGGTTAGGGTTTTTTAAGAACTGACATTAGCCAAACTTCTATAAAAGTCTGGTAAATCAAAAGACTAGAATAAAAAAATACCAAAGTTTTTCAAATTTTATGTTAGCATACGCAATTAAAAATTTCAATAAAGTAGAGGCCAAAGGAATCAAGGTACCAAGATTTTTAAATGATGATATCAGATATAAGGTCCAAAAATATTGGTCTTTTAAATCAAAATTTTGGAACACAAATAATTGAGGCTTCATCCAAATGACGTCAATTGAAGCTTTTCAAAAGTTTGGTATTTTCTAAAGTCTAGAAAGTAAAGTTCATAGGGTTTCTAATAATTGGAGGTTATGGTAACTTAAGAGCCTAGAAGATAAAGTGGTTAGGATTTTCAAGCACTGATGTCACCCAAAATCTTATAAAATCTTGGCAAGTAAGAATCACAAAAGCCAAAATAATAGGGTGTTTCTAAGATGATGTAAGCAGAACCATTTGATAATATTGACAAGCCTAAGGCTTGGACAACAAAGAATGCCCATGTTTTTAAATGGCAATGTCAAAAAATCCTTCTAAAAATCCTAACTTGGTCTCTAGCCCCAATAATAGTTAGAAAGTCTCAATAAGACCAATAAGCCCTAAAAATAAGTAGAAGGTCCTTGGACACATTCTTTTCATCAAGGATCATGCTTGTAAAAATTCTAAATCTCTCGACCACTTCTAAGCCACTCAAATAAAAATAGTTATTTAGAGTTGGTAACTCTGACAAGCTGACACAATAACAAGGTGTAATGGTAAAAATTTGAGATGGATAAAATGCCCAAACTTTTTGAAGATACATGTAAGCAAGAATCATGGAAGGATTGTGATTGGCTACAAACTAAAATAGTTAAGTTGAATTAGCTAAGATAGGGGTAATAAAATAACATCCATTCCCCTCAAGCATGTTAACCAATTTGTACCTGTTAGGCCTACAACATATTGGTAATGTAATGATTAAGCTAGCAGATATAAATAGCTAAAGCTTCCTCAATAGAGGGGTCATCGCTTTAGTATTTGATTGTAGTAAACTTTGTAATTCTACTCTACAATTAATGAAACTAAATATTGTTTGGCCTCTATCAGTAAATGTGATGAATAAACATGTGTTTGTGATATTTACATAGCTATTAATTTCTATTCATGCTTTGTGTATAAATAATTCTATTAAGCAAATTTTGTTAAAGCTTGGATTTTTTCTTATAAAATTCTTGGAATGGTAGACCTATGATTTGAGCTGAAAATATATTTGGTGATGCTTTCCATGTTAGTTAATTTACTAAGCCTTCATTTCAATCAAGTTACATGGCAATTACATAGTAAGATTCATTGTTGTTAACTAGATTTTGACCACATTTTGATCAACTTCTAACCCTTATCTCTCTCCTTAACCCTTGCATTTCTATATTTAGTCTTTAAACCCCTTTTTATTCTTTAGCACAATAAGGAATGGTCTTCTCTAAAGTTTGAATTAGAATTGTTTCAGATTCATCCAATCTTGGTTGCAGTCTAGGGTACATATAACACATACTTAGGTATATTTCCAACCAAGAGGGACCAAAATTTTTCAAGATGAGGAAAAATGAACCAAACATGCAACCTTGTTTGGACACGACTTCATCTCAAAATATATATATTTAAAAAAATATTCTTGAAAGTATTCTAAAATATATTTCAAAAACATTCTTAAAAATGTTCTTCAAATATTTTCTCATACGAGTGATCTTTCACATTCAATATGATGGATTTTTAAACCATTAAATATGATATAAAGAGAGATGAACCTTTTACTGTATAAAGGATGAGTAATGTATGTATGTTATAGCCTCATATTTTTTCTCAAAGTTTCTTGCATTATACTATGAGTTTTGAGCAATAAATTCATTATCTTATTTTTCTCTCGTGTTTTTTTGTACTAATTTGGTGTACTCTATTATCGTTTGAAATGTAACAACTCTTTATTTTCCTTATCCCAAAATTCTAAGTTCAGGTCAACACATTACATTATTAGTAAATTTAAGTCTTAGATATACACATGAAATAACCTATAATAAACTAGTCAAATTCAATTAATTTAGCTCAAATGTGTTTTGAATAGGTGGTTTATTAAATTTCAATATTTTCTAACACCCAATATTATTCATAAATGAGTTTACAAAATTAAGAAAATATGTGATTTCAAGTAATCCAATTGTCTTGGTTCAAATCCCGGCCCCCCCCGGCGCGCGCCCCCCCCCCCCTTCGGGGTCCTTGGGGGGAGTGTTTTATATAATGTGGGGGGGGGGGGGGGGGGGGGGGGGGGCCGAGGAGGGGGGGGGGGGGGGGGGGGGGGGGGGGGCACCCGCAGCCTCCTCGCCCGCCCACACGGCCGCCCCCCCCCCGGGGGGCCCCCCCAAAAAAAAAAAAAAAAAAGTAATCCAATTGTCTCAATCAATGTGTGAAATAAAGGAGATAGAAATAAGCAAGTACAAAGTGTTTTCATATTAGAAGAAATGATGTATTAAGAATTGTAAAACCTCTTTTAACATGTAAAGATAAATATCCTAATAATAAAACGTAAAATATTTTATTGTATGCTAGGAGTGTATTTTCCAACATCTATAGGATTAAGGTTGTTTTCCATAGCTATAATCTTATGTTTCTACCACTCAACAACTAGTTAAACAAATACTAATATGTTTTGTTTTGTAGTCCACTCCTAAGGATTCTAAGAAGATATATTTTCTATTTATTCATACATAAGACAAAGGTGCTACATAGTTCTAATATCCATGATGGGTAGGATATGATAATACGTTTAGATGCTCTTTAAATTTGCAATGATACTTGCATTATATTTCATCTTATAGTTAACATGTGAGTATAAGATGCTCTTACCATTTTTAATAATTATTTCACAAGTTAAAAATATGTTAATGTGTATGAAGTAAGCCTACATAAAAGCATAATGAAAACACACAAATAGTCCAAGAAAATTTAAATACCAATAATTTATCTATTATACATTCTAAACTAGCTAGGGGTTAGCTCTATGATAAAGTTTAATTTTATCAAGCTATCATAATTGGTCAAAATATAAGGGAAAGTAACAATTAATTTTGGTATGGTAAGATTTATATGTTTTTTTTTGTGATGGTAAGAAGGAAAAGTATACTTCAACTTTGACCAATTATCTAATATACTCACTAAAGAGGAAAGGATCCTATAGAAAGCAAGTTGTCTTTGTTCAAAATTTTAATCCCACTTCACCAAGTTCATAGGCCAAGGTAAAGGATAATAGAGCTTCAAGGAAATAGTAATACATTTTTAGTTAGCATGATCCAAAAAAGTGGAAATCAACAAGGCAAAGATAACTAAGGATCAAAGAAAGACAAAAAAATCCAAGTATAGATGCTTCAAGAAGTTGAAGAATCATAGTAAGGAGAAGTAAATAGAGGCTAAGGATAAGAATGTTTTCATGAAAATGATTTCTAGTGATACCTCTAAGTTCTTTCAACCTACCAATACTAAGAAGGATTGTGTTGTGGATTTAGTTGACCTCACTATAGGATGACAATAATATTTCTTATGTAGCAAAGGACAATGATAAATATATCATTGCTTTTAATAATTTAAGGATGTCAACATTTAGACTAAGTAATTTGTAAAAATTAAAAATATTGTTATTTCTCATGTGCAGGTCAAACACATTTTGGATTTAACTAGTTATCTTATAACTTTGTGTTAATTATATTCTATGGAGTAGAAGATTAAGTTTTTATTTGATAATTATGTGGTGAAGTATACATGAGAAATTGTATAACGTTGATGGTTTCTATTTTGTGATGAAGAGAGGAAGTATTTGGCCTTTATTTTAAAGGCCAATAAATTTAAGTAGATTATGAAATGAAATGTTGGGGACTTCATCTTTAGCATCTTTTATATAATGTATAATTATAACATGGTCTATGGGCTAACCTTGATGAATCCTTATGGAGAAGTTTGTGAGAGTTTTAGCATTAGAAGTATTAATCAAATATAATTGAGAAATTTTAGGCATTAAAATATTTATTCAAAGTGAGCTTATGTATAGAGACCTGTGTAATATGACTAGAATTTTTGCTGTAGATATTAGGTATATATTAGCATTAATTCATAACTACTCAAATATGACTTATCTATTATTACTTAAGAACAAAGATCAATTTTTGAAAGGCTTTAAGAGTTGAAAAACGTATTATCAAATTGAGCACAAGATTAAAATGTTGAAGTCTAGTTGTGATGGTGAGAAATCCAACAATGCTTTTGATGGTTTGTTACGAGTCCAATTTCTTGGTAGTATTATTATCTTTGCACTCCATAGTATAATGGTATTATAAAAAGAAAAAGAAGACCTTGGAGAATATGGCTATATGTATGCTCCAACATTGTAAGTAGAAGAGTAATATTTGGGAAGAGATCGCCTCTTTTGTCAATTATATTCTTGATAAGATGTCTATAAAAGTAGTCAACAAAGTGATAATTTATGAGTTGCAATAGTGTGGGAAGAAACCTATGGATTTTTGTTTTAGAACATTTGGATTCATTGCTTATGGTAAAGTATTAGATGGTAAAATCCATTATATAAAAAGAATAATTCAATGTTTATGGTAGACAATGAGGACTACTCTAAAATCTATCGCCTCTATGATTTGAATAAAAATAACTTTATTGTTAGTTTTGATGTGTTACCTTGCTTGAGGCTAGTCTCACTCCATATGATTTATTAATATGTATTTCAAGTGAAGAGGGGCCTATATGTTAGATGATATTGGCAAGTATGATAATTAATAAATTATTAATTACAAAGAGATTTATGATGTCCTAGGAGTCATTTTTATTTGTGCACCAAAGGCCAAGAATTATTGGCATGGAGGACAATCTATAGAACTAGCCTATGGTGCTTTTAGGTTACAATAAAATTGCAATGGATGTGGTATTATGCTTAATTGATGAATAGGAATGCATCTCAACAAAATACTTACACAAGAGGATGTTATAAATGCATAAATACACTATAGAACATAAGACTCTTGTATTAAGTATATGAAATAATATTACAAATTCTTAGTATAATTGAAAATGCAAGGCATAAATGCCCTTTGATATAGAGAAGAACATCGTATCAAGAAGAATGATAAGGTGAATTCTTCTTTGATTGATGGGTTCTTGGTTTCCCATTTGTTTAGAGAAGTCCTTAGATACATTTAGAAAATATAGAAAGTTACAAATGAGATCAAAGTTAAGATGCTTTAGCTTACAAAAAGTCTTGGTGGTATCAATAAATAACCAAGAATATTTTTCTTGTACTTCAAAAAACTAGGAGCTAGTTCTTGAGTTGTAAAAATAGTCTAGAACATCCAATTTATGCATTATAATGATCACGTGATAGTGATGCATAGCATAAACATTAGTAATTTGTGTTATTTGCATAGGAACAAATGGATTTTATCACTTTTGGATGAGTGCCACAGGTTTATGCTAAATTAGTCATGTTGTCAAAGTGTGGCTTGGAAAAAATATATCTATTGAAGAGCCTAGATAAGCATTAATGTTGACTACCTAAAATATCTTTGTCATCATACCTAGAAAGACCTTGAGCAATATTTTATTTATTGAATCATTCATCCCCCTTAAGAAATAATGGTCCCTATTAAGTTGGACTCCGATTTTGGAAAAAGACCTTTGAGTTGGTCAAATGTAAACTGCATTGCTTATAATGGAAATTGATCCTAGTTTGCAACCATGAATAGGTTGTGTGTCCCTAATGAGTAATCTTGCTAGTAACCTCAATTAGCTTGTCTATTACAATAGGTTTCAATTGTGTTGGATCTATAGATCTATGAGATATTATACTACCATTAGCTTTAGTTGAGAAGGATGATATGGCTTGAATATTTGTACATGGAACATGGGATGCATTCCAAGTATAAAATAAATTCAAGAACAAATAATTTCTATCCTATTTGGTTTGGATGATGTAAGGACTACAAATGGTTTGATCTTATAATGTGGGCTAGAGACGTTTTATTTATTTAGGTAGAGCCAAACCTTATCCTCAACTTGGAACATCGGAGGTATCTTGTATTGATCATGGAACTCTTTATACTTCTACTATTGGAACTATAGGATATTTTAGAACTAAGTCTATATGCTTTAAAATTTCTATAATAAATTTATATCTTGTCTACTTTCTTGGCTTGAGTTGTGTCATGGTGCAAATTGGTGTATGGAAGAAAAATTCTGCTAGGGTGCTAGGTTGGAAATCCAAGTATACCTAGAATAGAATGTGATAGGTGGAGGAATGAACAACCTGTAAATTTTCCCAACCCTAGATAATTGTTGTCCTTTATTTTAGAATAAATTAGATTTGAAAAGAATTTATTCAAACATGCAACAGTCACACATATGGCTAGAAAAATAGTGTGAATAAAAAAAATTAAATATATTTCTGAACCTAAAATATTACAAATAAAAGAGGCTACAACTACAACAAGACACCCTGCTCTCTTGTTGCCTTTTTGGCAAGTAATTTCACTATTCTTCTCTTCCTAAGCTTACAATTTTCCTTCAGCAATTTATTCTCCTCTTATTTCTGTGTATAAAACACTCTTGATCTTCTCCTTTTATCCTTGAAAATGTAACCCTAATCTATCTATCCCTAATATTAGATCTCATATCATCTTGATATGTATGTTTAAAAATAGAAAATCACCTAAGTGAATTTCAAAATAGAATCACTTAAGTGAATTACAAAATAGAATCACTTAAATGAACTTAAAAATAGAAAATTACATAAGTGAAAATCAAAATAGAATCACTTAAGTGAATTACAAAATAGAATCACTTAAGTGAAATTAAAAATAGAAAATCACTTAAGTGAATTTCAAAATAGAATTTGAAATATCTCGAACCACTTCTAGCATGTTCATACTAAAGCATGTGCAAGAAGTTCCTATCCAAGCTACATTTCTCAACACTTCCTCTTAGCGAGGAAGGAATTCTACACCAATCCAAGTTTATCTTTGAATGCTTCAAACTTCCCTTTCACTAAGGGCTTGGTTATAATATCAGCTACCTGTTGATATGTGGGAATATAGTAGATATTTACGGCTCCCTTTTGAATATTGTCTCATATGAAGTAATATTTGATGTCTATATGTTTGGTCTTGTCATGAAATACTAGATTCTTAGAGAGTTTGATACAACTCTGATTATCATAGTATACCATTGTGGGATCCAACTCCTAATAAATTAATACTGTAAGAAAATTACAAAGGTAGATGGCATCACAACTAGCAATACTAGCTACCATGTATACGACCTTTGTTGAGCTAAGTGCCACAAAATTTTACTTCCTACTAAACCAAGATATCATGTCTAATACCAAACTAAAGCAACACTTTGATGTTCTTTTCATGTCTGCTACACTGCCTGCCCACCCTAAGTCTGTATACCCTTGCAATATCACTTTACCATATCCAAGATATCTCAGACCATACTCCATCATGCCCCTCAAGTATCTAAGCACATGTTTTACTACTACCCAATGCTATTACCTTAGCTCCACCATGAACTGACTCAAGGTGTTCACTATAAAACATATATCTAGTCTAGTATTGACCAAATACATCAAGGATTATATCAGCTGCCTATACAATGTAGGGTCCACCAATTATGAATATAAATTTTTCACCTTCTTCAGATTAGTGATCATGGGTGTGGCCATAGGTTTGCAGTCCTCCATTCAAAATATCTTCAGGATCTCAACTACATACTTACCTTGCCTAAGGAATATCTCCCTTGGTCTCTATCAAAACTCCAAACCCAAGAAGCAATGCATCATACTAATGTTCTTCATCTCAAAGTTTTCTGACATATCTACTTTGCACCTACAATGATCTTCTCTGCACCTGTAAGAAATAAGTCATCTACATATATCACCAAAATGAGTAGATCAGTCCCAACAAATATGTAATATATATTAGGATCTACATCAATTTTTGTGAAGCCCACACTTTGCAAGTATCCATCTATCCTGGAATACCATGCTCTCAATGCCTATTTGAGTCCATATAAGGCTTTATTTAGCCTATAAACATGGGAATCCTTCCCATTTACCTCAAATACCTAAGGTTGTTCTATGTACACTTCTTCCTCAATGATCCCATTAAGCAAATTTGTCTTCACATCAATTTTATGAATCCACCATCCCATATATGAAGCTAAAGATATAACTGCTCTAATGGAAGTGTATCTAGTGACTAGAGCAAAAGTATCATAGTCCACTCCATCTTTTTGGGATAACCCTTTCACCACAAACCTTACCTTGAACTTCTTGATGATGCCATCTATAGTATGCTTATTTTTGTAGAACCACCTAGAACTCATAACTAACTTCCCCTTTAGTCTTGGAACTATATACCAAACATCATTCTTCACGATGGGGGTTTACTCCACCATGGCCTCCTACCAAACTTGTTGGTCTGTTACCTCCTAAAAACTACAAGGCTCTAAATTTATAATGTTACTCATCAATGCCATGTAGCTTGAGAACTTCCTTGGAGGTTTGCTCTCCCTAATTATACTACTAGGAGACTCAACATACTTCTAAGCATCCCTCAATATTTGTGTAAGCCATCGAGATCTCCTGATAGAACTAGAAGGGGCTAATGTCTCCACCTCCTCACCTAAATATTATTGTCCTAAACTAAAAACCACTGGTGTCTTTAGTGACACTAGCTCAAAATTTAGAGCTTCATGATCCTCATTCTCTATCATTGGAATAGGCTCATGGGATTTCTTGGATGAAACATGCTCCTCAAACTTGATATCCCTACTCACTATTGTCTTCCTCTTCTCTGGAATATAAACCATGTAAGATTTTGAAGTCTCATTGTATCATACAAATAAAACCTTCCCTACTGGAGGGCTCCAACTTGGTCCTCTTCTCTACCAAAACATGGATATAAAATGGACGTACAAAAATGTGGAAATGACTCACCTCTGGTTTCACACCATTGAATGCCTCCTCAGGTGTATGGTCCTCCAAGATTCTATGAGGACACCTATTCTGTATGTGGAATGCTGTGTTGCATGCTTTTACCCAAAGAAAAATCGACAAGCCTTGGTCATAAATCATGGCCCTAGCAACCCCTATGAAAGATCAATTCTTTCGTTCTACAACCCCATTATGATGTGGATTGTATGGAACAGTCAGCTCCCTCTTGATTCTTGCCTACTTGAAAAAACCATAGAAATTCTTGGAGGTATATTCACCCCCATTGTATGATCTCAAGACCTTGATCTTCTTCTCTATCTGGTTCTCAATTAGAGATTTGAACTCCTGAAACCTGCTAAATATTTCATCCTTGGTCTTTAAGTAGTAGATCCATGTCTTGTGAGAGAAACATCAACAAAGGAAACATAGTACATGCTGCCTAAGTTTGATGCTACTAACATTGGTCCACAAACATTTGAATGTATTAGATCTAGTATCCCCTTAGAACTATGCTTGTTGTTTGGGAAAACAACCTTGGCATGCTTTCCAAGCGTGCACCCTCTACATACTTCTTATTTCTCAATGTTGAACTCTAGAAGACCTATGACTATCTCCCTCAGAATAGGCAACACTTTATGATGTAGGTGCCCCATCCTCTTGTGCCACAACTCACACAAGTTATTACTACTATGAACTAGGGCTCAAATAGGTTCACCTTGTAACATGTACAGACTGCCTTCTCTAACCCCTATCACTTGTGCTATTTTTGGGCTATATTATTTTGGTCTAATAAGGACATGTTGGTTCTTGAACTCCACTACATAACCCTTATCCTACATAATTGAAACTAAAATCAAGTTCTTTCTGAGACCTGAAACAAACAAAACATTATCAAAATCTAAAGAGTTCCTTGACTGGAGTCAAAAAATAATGGTACCAATTTCTTCAACTTGATACTTGGCATCATCACCAAGCTCAACCTAAACCCTTGAATCCTTCTCTTG
Organism: Wollemia nobilis; assembly: GCA_028583015.1. Taxonomy (NCBI): domain Eukaryota; kingdom Viridiplantae; phylum Streptophyta; class Pinopsida; order Araucariales; family Araucariaceae; genus Wollemia; species Wollemia nobilis. The sequence goes on from JAQPPZ010014139.1 coordinate 20,872, forward strand.
TAAACTGGTAAAACATTGTCAGGATGATTTCATGTGCCAAGATTCCCCATTATCCACATACCAAGCATCCCTCATAACTATGTTGGTAGAAAGGCAAGATACCAATGAGAAATCCTTCTTGAATTTGGTAGCAAACTCACTCATCTAAGTTTCTATAGAGGTTGCTACCTGCATCTATTGTTACTTCCCTTTGCCCTTCTTATTTGGACACTATGATGCATAATGGTCATGCTTATGACAAATGAAGCACTTGATCTTTCTCAAGTTCTTCTTCCTTAAATATGAGGTTGACTCCTCATTCTTTACCTTACCCATGTTGGGTCCTTTACCTCTACCCTATTTGGTCTACCCAAAAAGAGCTAGGTTATCACCACCACCTTTCTTGTTGGCATTTGACTTCATCTGAGTCTCCTCCTGGATGAAATCATCCCATAATTTCTCAAAGGTGTGAAGGTGCTCACAAGCACAAATGCCTTTAAAAAATTATTCCCATGAAGTTGAGAAACCATTAAGCGTCATGTTCACCAACTCTATATCTTCAAACTTCTCCCCAACTACTACTAGTTGATCACAAATATGTGTGATGTTCATCAGGTAACTTGTAACGATGTCAGATCTGGTCATCTCCATATATTTGAGTTTGTTCTACAATATCATCTTCCTATTTATGTTCTCACTCTAGTAGAGGCTAACCAGGGCATCAAACATCTCCTTTTCCTTAGTCTTCTTAGATATATGAGGAATCAGGTGATCCTTCACTACATCCAAGATCATCCACTTGGATTTCACTTTCTTATTTTTGTGAGCTACCAATTATTGTGGGTATGTAGACATAGTCACATCATCCTTGACAATATCCCATAGATCATTATCTTCCAACAAGAACACCTGAATTTCCAAGGCAAGAAATTGGAGGTACCTTCCAATCTATCCTTAAATATGAGGCTAGTTGCTGCCATCTCTGAGATCTACTACACAAACTTTCAAATCTGATATGAATGACTCAAAAAAATATCTTACAAATAAGCTTAGTCCTTCAAGTAAAAAATATGAAACCCTCTAACTACTGGTTTTTAATATTCAACAATGATATACTATTGTAAACCCTTGAGGATCTCAATCACATAACCTAGCTCTGATACCATGTAAATTTTCCCAACCCTAGATAATTGTTGTCCTATGTTATTTTAGAATAAATCAGATCTGAAAAGAATTTATTCAAACATGCAACAATCACACAGATGGCTGGAAAAATAAATAGTGTGAACAACAAAAATCAAATATATTTTTTAACCTAAAATATTACAAATAATGAGGCTACAGCTATCGTAGGATACCCTACCATGTAGGTGCTTTTTTGGCCAACAATTACACTGTTCTTCTCCTCCTAAGCTTATAATTTTTCTTCAACAATTTGTTCTCCTCTTCTTTCTGTGTATAAAAAACTCTTGACCTTCTCCTTTTATCCTTGAAAAAGGTAACCCTAATCTCTCCAACCCTAATATTAGATCTCATCTCATCTTGAGATGTACGGTTAAAAATAGAAAATCACTTAAGTGAATTTCAAAATAGAATCACTTAAGTGAACTACAAAATAGAATCACTTAAATGAACTTAAAAATAAAAAATCACTTAAGTTTAAGTGGATTTAAAAATAGAATCACTTAAGTGAATTATAAAATAGAATCCCTTAAGTGAATTTAAAAATATAAAATCATTTAAGTGAATTTCAAAATAGAATTTGAATATCTCGAACCACTTCTAGAACATTCATACTAAAGACTATGCAAGAAGTTCCTATCCAAGATACATTTCTCAACACAACCTTGTTATAGGAATGTTTGGTTTATGAAAAACTCTTATCCTATGTATGTGTGTAGTTATGATTGTGCATATTCAGTAGATGCCACAATGTACTATTAACCATTTTATTTTTTTCCATTAGTCTATGTATGAAAGGTTGTTTAATGTTGGAGCTTGGTGTCTATGTGGTTTCAAATATGGAACAAAAAATTATTGAATAATATTTTATCTCTATCTAATACAATTGAGTTAGGTAGGCAAAGTGAACCTAGACATGTTGAAAGAACAAACAAGCAGATTTTAAAGTATTTTTTTGCATGGGGTAATGATATCCATTTTACTAAACTTGTTCATGACCATGTGCTTAGTATTTGGTAACCCTAAGAGAAAATTAATGCTAATAGACTCCCAAGGTATGGACGAGACATGCAATAGTGTGTAGCGCCCTTTTTTCTAGTTTGTTGGTATGGTAATGTTGTAAGACATGCAAGACTTGATGTAGATATCCACTTCTTGGTGCATGTGTGACCATTGAAAATATTGTTCTAATGGTACAATTATATTGTTAATGTTAAAGTGCTAAACTATTTTAGAATAGTGTACTTCCAATATTAGTAGTTAGATCTACTAGTGGCACATAGATCTTTCCAAGATTATATAGCAACCCATCTTAGAGATTATGGTTTAGCACTAACTTATCTTCTACCAGTTGGTGGTGAATGTTGGCAAATTCGGTGTTCAAAATATATAGTGTCATACAGTTCTTAACACTATATCATCTAGCATTAAAAATGGATAATAATGATTATACCTATGGTCATCTTAGGAAATATGCCACCTAATTCTCCTTTCCCTTATGATGTTAGATCATAAGGTGGACTTTTCATAGGTAAGTCATCCATTTTATATAACTAGCATTTTCAACTTGTTCAATAAATGAAGTAATTGTAGAGGTTTATGATATGAATTAATCATAGTTTCCTTACCCATGATGTAATGGCACCACTATCATACAAATTGAACAATGATTTATAAATCCTTACCTAGAAGGTAGCAATGAGATATATCAAAATATCTTGGAATGGTATGCCATTGGATGCCCATTTTGGATTGAGATGGTACCAAGTGCATGGTTGGATGCATCATCTTGAGCTTGAATTATTGAGTAATATCTAGTATAGCTAGAACTACCACTAATTAAAGGTGCTACTTAAGTTTTTTGAATGTCTATTATTATTGTGAAGTCTAATGGAACTTTGTCTTCCTATGTAGGGCCTAGTTTAGCATCCATAAGACATATAAGAATCCCAATATGAATCAACAATAGAGGTTGTTAAGGCCAAGAAAATATCTCATCTCTATTAGGCTCTCGGGAATTGGAAATTGTGGGATGACGTGAATATTTTAAAGATTAATATAAATTTACTACTAGTTGAGTATATAGCCCAAGTGAGATATCTCTATGATGCCAAAGATATACTTATCCATATTGACTTGGAGATTGTGTTGGAGTATAATATCCAATATTTGGAACATGTGCTATAGATGTTATTCATAGGTGTTACTAAACACAATAATATCATCTAGGTAGATTATCATGAAGGATCCTATGGATGGACACAAAATATCATTCATTAGGAATATAAATGTTTTTAAGGCATCAACCAAGCCAAAAAGCATAGTCAAATGCTCATATAGTCCTTCATCAGTATTGAATATCATCTTCCATATGTTTATGGTGTTAATAGGTACCTAATGAAACCAATTTGAGGTTGATCTTGGTGAACTATCATGCCCCTAGATTTGGTACATTAGGTCATAAATATGCAACTATGGAAATATATTCTAAAAAATAATCTTGTTGATAACCCCATAGAGAATTCATAAGTACCAAGTACTATCTTTATTTGGTGTTAGCATAATGGAATTATCACATGGTGACAAGCTAGATCGAATGTTCCCTTTTTCAATCAAATCTTATATTTAGTATTGAATATCATAATTCTCCCAAATGGATTGGTGGCATCAAGAACTATTGAGAAGAGTTGATCTTGGGATCAAGTCAATTTGGTGTTTTATTTAATAGTATTGTTGAAATCTCTTGGATCTTAAAAAATGTTAGCATATGGGTGGAATAGGGAATTCATCTATTGGGATCTTAAATAGTTTTTTATAGTTGAAATAATAAGGGTGAAATTCTTTGCACCTTGGTTCTATAGTTGAACCATCATAAAAAATAAATTTTTGGGTTTCTTCCATTACTTTACTAAAACTAGAGTAACCTTCTTCTAAGGAAGGTACTCAAGGATCCTATCTGTCATCTCTTTAATGCATATTGAACATTATTGTAAACATGCTTATTAGGTTTCTTTATAATGGAAGAGATAAGGTCTTCCTAACAAGACATCATAGATGTCCAATAGTGCTATTTCCTAGATAACTATGTTGCACATTGATTTCTTGTTGTACTCAAGGATACATTTGTGGGAAACCTCAATACCTTTCCATGGTTGTATCCATTCCATAGAATGATATTTAGGATGTGCCATAGTATAGAGGTCGAAAATGCTTGACAATATCTTGTATGATGATATTCTTTTAGCTCCTAGTATCTGAGGATACAAAAAATTAACACCAAACAATGCTAAATAAATTGCACACAAGGAACACATAATTGCACAATAGATGATCTTATATTAATGGGGGGAGCCTAAAAACTCCATTGTTACAATGTGGATCCTTGAATTATTTTTTATATAGATTTACATGGCTAGGGTTCTTCGAAACCCTAGCAAACAAGGCTGGTGGTGTCTTCAAGCGCATCCTTGCTCCCAATAGAATTGAGTGGGCTTCTTGATATTTGATGTTGGGCTACTTCAACTTAAATATTTTTCCAATATTGATGTCACATATTCATATATACACACAATGACACAACAAATAAATTAGTAAAACTTGTGAGGGCTCCATAATGTGAGGTCCTCTATAAGCAATAGTAAAACTCTAACTAACTACTGTAAAATAGAGTGAACATGAATAAAAGTACATAAATAAAATAATAAGCAATAAATTTACCTTATGTTCTTTCTGTCTTTTGATCTATCATATTTGTTGGAGTGAATAGGTGTGGTGATGCCCTAGTGTCTCCCGAAGGCTAGGAGGTCCTCAAAACACTTAAGTAAAACTCTATGAGAGCTCAACGGTTGTAGGAAACACCTGTGGACACTCGATACTAGTAGGGAGGCACCTAGAGGCACTTGGTGGTGGAAGGGAAGCATCCATAGGCACTTGGCGATGATAGAAAGTGTTCGAAAGTGTTTGGTGGCTAAGGAAAGAGTCTGTAGAAGCAAATATGGTGAGGTAAAATGAATGGTGATGGTTGTGACGATGATGGTGAGAAAATATGGAGGTAGAAGTACTCGAATATTCTAAGAAAAGGTGAAAATCAGGGGTAAAAATTACTTAGGAAAACTTAGGGGTTGAGCCATCAAAATAGCTCCTATTAATAATCCAACTTAGGGCATACTTAGGGTTTCAACGACACTAATCATGTGGTTGAGATAAAAACACCTTGGACGGTGGATATTAAATCGAGGGTGTGGCATGGATTGATGTGGATGGATGGATAGGATTAAATGAAATCATATTGTTGGGATTAATTCACTTAAATAAATATGTATTTATTAAATATATACAAAATATAATATATTAAATATTTTTATTTAAATAAATATATATGAATTATAGGCAGAAATGATGGGAAAGCTAGGATGGATGACAAATGCCTAGGTTTTGGTGGTGGAAATCATGGAAAAGCATGGATGGAGGACGAGTGGCTAGGTTTTGGTGTCTACAGTATCAATTATAATATGAAAATATTTGCCTTGACCCAACAATAAGTGTGAATGACATGATCTCATTCTTCAAAGGGATTTGATCTTGAGACATTATATGCTTATTAATTTCTTGTACTCAAGCATGTGGTATCTACCTCCTGCTATTCATATGATGGGTATTAGCATCCAGTGTCCTCTAGATGGACCACTAATATATTATACTAGGCATGACACTCAAAACAATTGAGTGTGGGCCTTATGGTGGTTGCACCATTTGTATTCCATATTTTATTTATCCTTATCCTAATCTATAGGTTATTTGAAATTTTATGGTGTAGGAGGCCCCTTAGGAAATTGTGTTGTAGGATGTTTAGTACTTGATGACTTCTATTTTAATGTTGGTTTCTTGTGTAGGGTAAAAACTAGGACTTTCTACTTGGCTCTTGATTTCTCTTCTAGTTTTACCACAATGTAATATGATTTTTTTAACAAGTCAATTGGGATAAACTCCATCTTTGACCTAAAATGGTAGTGTAGGCCATTGATGTAATTGAGCATATGATGCCTCTCATATTCGTTGTTGTAAATTAAATTGAGAATATTTTAAGGGATAGAATTGGTCACAAATCAAATTTATAAAGTTTTTACAAGAAGAGAAGGGATTGCTTGAATCTTCAAGCCTATTACTACTGGATTCCTAGCAATAGAAAAACAACTTCAACATCTTCATGGTCTTAAATATGATCTTATAAATATTAGAAAACTAATTGGTGGTATAGTATACCTTTAGACATGGATGCCAAGTATCCAACTAATTGACATTAATTTGGTCTATGAAGAAGAGGATGTTGATGTTATTCTACACCTTCATATAGCCTTGGATCTAGAATGGTGTAGGATTGGTAAGTAATGCTCTCAATTGAAGCATGAGATCTCAAAAATACCCAAATAGAGTGGTCCTTTGTTCCTATAAAACATATTTAATTATATCCTTTACATCTTGGGTCCTAGTCTTGGGTCAAGATATTAAATTTTCTATTTTATGCATTTATTTCCCAAGGATAATGTGCTTTAGGGTACTTAAATTTGAAACCTTGCATGATGCCTTACTTCTTGCAACATGTGTGTGTGTGTGTGGGCATCCAATGATGAAGAATATTGAGGTCTTGCACTATACAAGGATATCTACAACAGAGATGGGTAAAATATGAGGAGTCAAAGAGCAAGAACATTTACTTTGATATGAATTGATCCATGTATTAGGGGTCCAGGATGGTTGGCATGAAGAATAACCTAGAAAACCAAACTGTGGCTCCTATAGGTTATTGTTATAGTAGGGTTACAAAAGATAGGGTCTTATTATTTATTGATAAAGAAAAATGCATCTCAACAAAAGCCTCACACAAGAGAATGTTGCAAATGTAGAAGTACATTACAAAATATAAGACCCATGTATCAAGTTTAACATAATAATATAGATGCATAGTATAATTAGTGTTATAAGGTATAGGCATTCTATTTTGTAAATAAAGCAAGAACAACATGAAGAATAAATAAAAAAAAATCAAGAAGAATGAGAAGCTAAGATGCTTTTTAGATTCCTAGATTCTTGGTTTCTTTATTATTTAGAGAAGTCCAAATCTACATTTATAAAATATATAATGTTACAAAGGAGCTACAAGATGAGACGTTTCAACTTCTAGCAAGTCTTGGTAATGTCAAGAAACAACCAAGAATATGTTTCTTATGCTTTAGAAAACCAAAAATTAGTTCTTAGGGTGTACAAGTGGTTGAACTAGTATACAACGTCGAACTTGTGCATTGTAATGGTCATCTAATGGTAACACACGACATTGACATTGGTCATTTTCATATTTATGCAAGCACCAAGTTTTATCACTTTTAGATGGACATCAAAATTTTAGTGCTAATGTAGTAGTGTTGCCAAACTGTGGCTTGGTGCTAACCTATAGGCCAAAGAGTCTAGATAGATACCAAGGTTGTCTAGTTGAAATGGCTTTGGTGTCATGCCAAAGAAAGTTTAAATAACCCTTGCTTTGCTAAGATATCTTTTCACGTGATAAAGGGTCTTACTCTCAATTGTTAATAAAATACCATTGCAACTTTAGGAGCTAATGATGTTAGTATTCAAGATCTAGCTAAATTAATTACAAGAAATGATGGGTTTTACTCTTGTGACCGAGGATATGTCTTTATATCTACAATGATATGAAAATTCTTATGATGTTATAAATAACATTGAAATGGGTTAGAAATTTACAATAAATATTTATGTGGTGCATTAACATAATTTTGTTGTATAAAAATTGAATAAACTAACATCATTATACTTGTAGATTTGTTGTTGTTGCACGTGTATAAAAAAAAATACTTTGTTTTATATATTTTTAGAGATGAAACATTAATTTCAATTTTGAAGAAAATAAGGTCCGAGTGTAGACTAATTGGTTTGACCAAACCCCGTAAGGGGAGCAGAGGTCCAAGATTCAAATCTCGGGCCTCGTCGGACTGAACGCTTGTCCCTTTCTTGGTGTTTTTAGCGGTATAAAAGGTTTAAAATTATCGTGGCATGGTGGTTATAGGGATGGACTATGCGAAGAACTGTGGCGAATTTCGGGGTGAACAACGTAGAATACTGTGGCGGCCATAAAATCCGGACAACATTCCTAGATTCGTGGCGACTACTACTTCCACCATGTAAATTAAAAAAAACAATTTTTTTTTGAAAAAAATAAAAATGATATATTAAATGACTCAAAAACACATGAATACATCATAACCATTTATTTATGCTTCCAACATGCACTACAATATATACATATTCTTGCATCCCGCACACTGTATATACCCTTCTGCCCTCACACCCATGTACCCTAATTTAGTGGTCCACAATGAATAGTCTATACCTTGTGTATCCTCACACCCATGCATCCATACAACCTTACTACTTTGTAAAGTTTGTTTTAGTTATCATGGTATTTTTCAAATTGCTTTGTGCTTGAAAAATCTATAAATTCTTTAGTCACTATGTATTTTTTTTTTGTTTAACACACTCACACATCCACACTATATACCCTTATACCCTCACATATATGCACCCCAAATTTAGTGGTCTACAATAGATACTCTATACCTTATATATCCTCACACTCATGCACCCATACAACCTTATTACATTGTAAAGTTTTTAAAAATTATCATGGCCTTTTTCAAATTGCTTTATACTTGGAAATATATAATTTCTTTAGTCACTACGATTTTTGTTTGTTGAACACACTAACACATCCACCCTATATACCATTGTACCCTCAAATCTATGTACCCCAAATTTAGTGGTCCATAATAGATACTCTATACCTTATGTATCCTCACTCCCATGCACCCATACAACCCTATTATATTGTAAAGTTTTTTTAAATTATTGTGGCCTTTTTCAAATTGCTTTATACTTGGAAATATATAAATTCTTCAGTCACTATGATTTTTTTAACACACTCACACATTCACTGCGTGGTTTTTGAACTTTTTTATGAAAAATACACTTAATAATTATTTTTCTAAATATAACCAACTCCCCCTATGTATCCAAAAAAAAAAAATTGCTAAATAAAAAAAACCTAACTAAAAATATATTTGATTGTATAGTTTGTTGAAATAATATTGTGACCAATGAGATGTAATGTATGGAACTTACACAGTCAAACGATGGAACACAATGATAAATTTAGCTACAATCTGCATGAACGGGATGCAAACCATAGGTGCAATCAAGTGTTGAAGGAAGAGGGTTGTTCGTAAATTGTCTCTTAAGTATGTGAGAAAGCCTCTTTAGTTAGAAGAAATATCTCTCAAGGATATTTGGGTTCATGGGTGGATGAATCTCTGCCCTCTATCAGGATTTCGAAGGATGAATTTAGGTTGAATTTGATTAATCATGAAGCCCAAACAATTTTTTAGCAAACTCAAGGGCCAAAGACTAGGTTTGGATAAGCTCAAAGGATACATTAAATATTGGTAAACCAGTACAAAATTTCAAGTAACTCTCCTACCCAAAAATTTCTTTTTTGTTTCCTTTTCTAATTTAGCAAATAGAGATAGGGTAATGGATTATAGATATAATTGGTTTTTCGGACAAAAGGGTGTCTATATAAGACCTTGGACTCCTAGTTTCAACCCCTTTATAGAAGAAGTTAATGGCTTCCCAGTCTGGGTGAATATTTATGCTATCCCTATGGAGTTTTGGGGAGAGAAGATATTCACTAAAATCGCTAATGTCATTGGTACATTCCAGTATATGGTTCCTAAACAAAGAAAAAATTATCCACTAAAATTAATATGAGTAAAGCAAAATTAATTTTTGAAAGGGATGTTTCAGTTCCTTGGACCTCAATCCATTACTATATCCTCGAGCAAAGGAGAATGGATCCAAAATATTGAATATAAAAATTTCTTCCTAATATGTTATGGTTGTCAGCAATATGGCTACCTAAAGAAGAGATTCCCAGTCATCTGATTCCTCCTTGGTATAGAAGAAGACCCTGCATGCGAATGATTCGAAATATTCAAATATCCCAGTTCAAAAGAAAGAAAATCATCCTCCAAATGCACCAATTATCTAGTAGGAATCATGAGAGCAACAAAAAACACAACTCCAAAAGTAGAATTTGAATCAGATCAATGATAAAATCCAAATGGTTACTAAAGACCATCGAGACGGTTCCATGAAAAATATTAGCACCTCAGATGGTATTCTTGAATCTAATTATGAAATAATTAGTGTTGGTCAGTTTATTAAAATGAAAATCCTACAAAATGTGTTACAACTAGATATTATCTTAGGAGCTTGAAGTGCAAAACTACATTCTCAGATCTTACCATTTTAAAGAAGGAAAAACATTTGCTATAGAACTGATTTCCTCTTTGATGGATGATTGTTATGTTTGTTTTCCTTCTATATGTTGGAGTTATGTGTCATGTAAAAGTTGTTCTTGTTGTTAGTTTCTTATAGAAAAGAGTTGATTATGAAAACTTAGCAGGTTGAGGAAGATAGAGAATATATTTGATAGAAAGACATGATTTAATTAACTTGTTAGAAATATAACAAGAGCAATGTAATATTTTGTTTTTATAATTAATATATATATATATATATATATATATATATATAATTTTAATAAATTTTAAACAAAGGTCTCCTAAAGAAATTGCTCTAACCCTACCCATCAAATACAATGGTTTATCACATCACCTAAATAAAAATAAAAATAAAATCAAACAAAGGTTTCATGGTCCCTTATCTTCATAGAAAGATGTATCAAGTATCAACTTTAAAATATGATAGATATTTTAAATTAAAAAAAAACTTGCATTATTTAAAAACTAGTAAATTAAAATTTAAGTATCAACTTTAAAATATGATAGCTATTTTAAATAAAAAAAAACATGCATTATTAAAAACTAGTAAATTAAAATTTAAGATATATTATATTTATTTTATTTTAAAATATTTTATAAAGTATAATTAAAATAAACAAATATCAACAACTTATTTATATATATATATATATAATTTATTTTGTTTTCATATTTTAATTATTATAAAATGTGATGTTAAATATAAATTTTATTTTTGAGTTTTTATGGGCTTAGATGGATTGGTAATTGTTTGTCTAGATAGGTATTTACCAAGAAGAGACCTAGGTTCAAACTTTGAGAGTATGCATGTTGTAAAGGTAGTAGTCTAATCTGAATCTTCTGAATGTGTGTTAAATATGAATCTTCGGATGATCGATGGTCTCTCACATCGGATCAACAACAACGAGGTGGTAAAGATTTGTTGGGAGTAGTATCACCTTGCACTCAGTAGTTACTAAAAATAGTGTGGATGGAACCAACTCCCCTTATATTTAATTTTTTTTTTATAATTAATATAGCTTAAAAATTATATTTAATTTAATTTTTAATGATTTTTTTTATTGAGGTTAGTGTGAGAAACCCAACCGACGCTCAAGGCTGGGTATCCCATCCCAACCATGACCTCTGATAAGGGTGAGAGATGAGCTTATCAATAGGAAGCAAACACAGCTACACACACCCACCCCCTCACACACTCACCCATACCACAGTTGGACCTAACAAAAAAAATAAAGTCGAATCATTGCGTTGTTCCCTAGGGTAATTTTTTATTTAATAATTTTTTAATGATTTATCAGTTTTACTTATTATTAACTTATTTAATTTAAAAGTATATAATATATAAATAATGTAATAATTATAGTTTGTTAGATATATAAATTTAAAATTAAGGTTTTGAAAAGGTTACCCTTTCCCTCGTTACAATATGTCACTTCAGTTATTTATTATTATTAGATTTTGTTAGTATGAGAAACCCTTACTACCAACACTATTATAATATGTCACTTTAATTATTTTTTATTATTAGATTTTGTTAATATGAGAGAAACCCTTATTACCAAAACTGGGTTGGATATCCCCATTCCACCATGATCTCTCATACGAGAGAGAATTGAGCTTATCAATGGGGAATTTAACACACAATCACACACATCATGGTTTGAACTTTGAACCTCTCGAAGAAGCAAAGCTCGAACTCTTGCGCTACCCCCTTGAAACTATATATATATTGGTTAGTGTGAGAAACCCCCATGACTTACGCTCTAGGCTAGGCACCCCTATCCCACCATGACCTCTTACAAGGAAAAAGTTGAACTTATCAATAAGGAACCTCTAGAGTCTGTCTTTGTAGCGCAAGTGGAGAAGGCGAGCCTGACCCTATTGAAAAGGAATATGTCACTTTAATTATTTATTATTATTAGATTTTGTTAATATGAGAAACCCTTACTACCAACATTGGGTTGGATATCCCCATTCCACCATGATCTCTCATATGAGAGAGAATTGAGCTTATCAATGGGGAATTTAACACACAATCACACACATCACGATTTGAAATTTGAACCTCTCGAAGAAGCAAAGCTCGAACTCTTACGCTACCCTTATATATATATATATATATATATATATATATATATATATATATATATATATATATATATATATATATATATATATATATATATATAATTTGGTTAGTGTAAAAAATCCCATGACTTACGCTCTAGGCTAGGCACCCCTATCCCACCATGACCTTTTATAAGGGGAAAGTTGAGCTTATCAATAAGGAACCTCCAGAGTCTGTCTTTGTAGCGCAAGTGGAGAAGGTGAGCCTGACCCTATTGAAAAGGAGGTCCACGGTTCAAACCTCTGTGATGCAAAGGGAGACACAAAGGTTGTGTTAAATTCCTTATTGATAAGCATATATCTCAACTTTACGAGGGATCATGGTTGGAAGGAGATTGCTCAGCCCTATACGTTGGTCGTAGGGGTTTCTCACACTAACCTAACATTTTGAAAACCTCATGGTATCCTGTTTGCAAAGGTAGTACTCTGATCTGAATCATCTCAGTGCGCGCAAGACCGACGATAACGGTACGAATCTCAAGTGACCAATGGTCCCCTTCACTCTAGGTCAACAATAATGAAGTAGAATAGGTTTGGTGGAAGCAGTCCTTGTGGTTTGAACCTTGTACTTGGTAGTTACTAAAAATAGTGTGGTTGTGACCAACTCTCCTATGTAACCGAAAAAAAATAAGGAACATGCAAAAGAAGAACCAAAGCTTTTTGGTGTTGTTGGAATTTGAACTTTGATGTGGGTTAAGATTTGAAGTTTGGTGTAGGTTGAATCACTTATATGTCTCAACCATTGAACCACAACCTCATTAACTAATTTATTTTATATCTATTTAAACATATTTTCCATGAATCGAACTTAAATATCCTAAAAAAAAAAAAGCTTAAAACCATATGTTCTAAAATTAATTTGTTCTTTTCAAAGGTAAAAGGTATCACCTGAATTAATATACTTTTGAATTTTTATTAAAATATTAAATTTAAATCATGAGGAAGAAATCCTCTTATTCTAAAATTATATTCAACATCTTATTTTTAAAAATATTTTTAAATATAATTTTATTTTTAATATATATTTTTTTCCTATACACACTCATATACCCTACTTTCCGATGAGAAGCAAACCATAGCAATTTAGGAGATAACGTGGAAGAGTTGAAACGTTAAGTCGAAGGAAGTTTAGTATAGTTTTGTAATGTACATACAAAATGTATCGTCCCGGCAAAATAAAATAATCTTCCCTAGACATTTCCGGTGGCTTATTCGCAAGGCATATTTTTTTCCTTTCATGTATTTGTATAAATATATATATTCCTTATTATTATAAGGAAATTGATCCCCTCAGAAAAATTATATTACTGAGTATCTGAATACTGAACGGGCTATTACTGACTCCATTCCGGATGGCAAGGTGGTGGAGATGCTGAAGGATCAGGATGGATCAGGATGGCGTGAAGGAGAGCCCCTGTGGAACAGGTGGTAGGGAGGAGAAGACTAGGCGCTCAAAGCCTCTTTCCTCTAAATCGGCTAAAGTGGACAAGTCTCTCTCTACATCGACGAGTCCTTTGAAGACTCGGGGTTAACCAGAGAGAAGGCGAAGTTTTCTGTTGGGTCTTCGGGGGAGAAAGAAGGCGAAGCCTCAATAGCCCCTAAATTCTCCCAACTCAGGAAGAGAAATGAAAAAAGAGTTCATAAGACCCTTGATTAGCACTATGAAAGTTGCTATCTCCTCTACGGAGGAGATCAAAGCGATGATGGATTGGGATTAGTGGCATCCAGAATTTGGGCCGACAAAGGATGGTGGAGGGATGGGGGAGGGAACGTGAATCCGAATTGAGATGTTGTGTTGTTGGTCCTTTGGTTAGATTTTTTTTTTTCTTTTGTAGCTGGTCCGTCCTTTCTATGTCTTGGATTTTTTTGTTGGAGGATCTCTGCGTTCTCTTCGTTCTCCTAGATTTTCTCGTTTTATTCTTCTGCTTTGCTGAAGATGTTGTTTCAGTTGTTTGTAAGTCCCACTGGATGGGATAGGGATGCGCTAGGATCTGTGTTGCTCCAAATGATATGAAAATTGGTGGAGATGTTCTAGGGATTTTTACGCATCTACCCTCAAAATTTCAGCTCAATCTGAATTCGGATGAGTGATATATGGCTGAAACGGGTTCGGTAGTTTGGGCAGTCCTGCGACGCATTGCATTGTCAATTATACTAATAATTTGTAATATTATTTCATATACTTAATACAAGAGTCTTATGCTCCATAGTTTATTTATGCATTTATAACATCCTCTTGTGTAAGTGTTTTGTTGATATGCAATAACCAAATATAGCAGTGTGCATTAATAACATAGATAGAAATAGTAAGCAAGTGCACAAATCATCGCACACAATTGAGACACAAGATTTAACGTGGTTTCTTCAATGTGGGGTAGTCCACAAGATAATATCCTTCTAATATTTCACAAAGTAGGGATCCTTATCCCAATACAAATGATTACTTTGATTTGCTCAAAGCTAGGCTATCTTAATCTACTCAGGTGGGCTCCACTGATCTGCTCAGCTAGGCTCTCCACTGATCTACTCAACCAGGCTATCCATTGATCTGCTCAGCTAGGTTATCCACTGATCTGCTCAATTAGGCTCTCCATTGATCTGCTCAACTAGGCTATCTATTGATCTGCTTAGCTAGGCAACTGGTGTTGATGTGTTTTCTATTTTTGTCATGTCTCTTTCACTGCTCACAAATCTGCCTCAATGCCTTCTCATAAGACTCAAACAATCCTGCTCAAATATTGTCCCAAATCTGTTCTCAAAGCCTTCATAAAAGGCTCAAACAATCATGCTCAAATATTGTCCCAAATATATCCACAAATCTGTCCCAAAATCCTTCTCAAAGGCTCAACCAATCATGCACAAAAGTTGTCTCAAATATGTCCAGAAATTTTGTTCCAAAAGCCTTCCCAAAGGCTCAACCAATCATGCACAAAATTTGTCTCAAATTTATCCAAAAATTATATCCCAAAAGCCTTCCCAAAGGCTCAACCAATGACTCTCAAGTAGCACTTAAATCTCAATCACAAATCAACGAAGGCAAGGCTCAATGATGAACTCAACAATGGATAAAAATGAATGATGACAATACTCAACAATGTGCTCAACAATGAATGGCAATGTACTCTTCAATGGATGACAAAAATGATCCACATGATCTCAACAATGTATGACAAATGATCTCTAAAATGGATGACAACAATGCTCAACAATGTACTCTCAAATGGATGACAACAATGCTCAACAAGGTACTCTCAAATGGATGACAAATGATCTCTCAAATGGAAACCTCTCCAAGCAATAACAATGAGGACTTCAACCAACCAAGGACAATCTCCATAAGTGATAGCAATAGGTTCTCAATAATATCTTCCTCATGCAATGTCAATAAGCTCTCAAGAAACAAGCACAACTCCCTCAAGAAAAGATCTCTCAAATAGCCAACAATGATCTCCTCAAATGAAAGAAAAATTTATCCACAAGTGACTAGCAAATGATCTCCTCAATGGTCTCAAATTGTGGCAATGGACTTAACAATAACCAACAATAATCTCCTCAAAGCAATAGTAAAAACCTCCTCAATAATGTCAATACTCTCAATGAACTCCACTAAATCAATCATGGCACTCAAGCATCAATTTTATCCATACAATTGATTTTCTAATCCATCCACTTCCTCTCAATAGCCAAGGCACATAATCAAGAAATTTATCTTCAACTTCAAACCCTAACTCATGTGCATGTCTTCTAACTCAAGGTAGCAATTAACTAGGTCTCAAGTTCCTAGTTTAATTTCATAATTAAATCATGCACTAGGACATATAACAAGTTCAACACTTTTCAACCTTATGACTCCCTAATTTCATTAACACATACAACAAGCACCTATGCTTTTATTTTTAATTCCACACCTTATAACTCCACAATCACACACAACAATAACAAATATTTAATTCTACACCTTATAACTCCCTAAGCATATTAACACATACAACAAGAATTTACTTTCCTAAACTCCTTATGACTCCCTAGTTATCACAGAAATAATTTTAATACACCAAAACTTTGGTAATAACAAATATTACCATGCACTGGAGATAAATACCTTTATATGAAATTTGCTGCCTTCGTAACCTTCAAAATCATCTTTGCCAAAATGCCTTGCCAAAATTAATGCGTCTTCACACCTTTGTGGGAGTCGAACTCCATTCCTCTCGCTTAGCACTATGAAGTGCTTACCACGTGGGTGCTAGCCCACATTGGGATTTTAATCCCAAACACCCAACTTTAACCTACGCTCAAATCTGAAACTCGATTTTACTTTCTTAGCAAAATACTTTGCCCTTGGTGGGATTCGAACAACGAACCTACCTTGTGCAAAGTTCGTGCACTACCAACTGCACTATAGGCTCTTGTGTGACGTCACTTTCCCGCATTGTTTACTTGACCTTGCTCTCAAATCGAAAGTTATTTATCCTTCTTTCTTCGTTGCTCCCTTTTCGATGACTCTCTCTCATGCGCTATGTCAAGTCTATTATAAACAAAGGTTTTAACCTTTTATTTATATGCACCTCCATGCCTTTGAATGACGTTGGCGAATCTTTATTTATCTCCCCAACCTTTGCACGTTGGCGGATAATATAATACAACCTTAGACCTTAGAATTATTAAATAAAAATTTAATAATTCACCTTTTAACTTTGAATTGGGATATCTCCTTCATTCTTTTGAATTTCGTCATGAAACTTTTTGCACCTAGGTTTTATTGGAAAACCTTTTCATTCATCATAATTTGGATAAGTCTTAGCATAGTGGTTTTAATGAAAAACCCTTTCCAATGGTTTTAATGAAAACCCTTTCCGTTGGTTTTAATAAAAAACCCTTGCCATTGGTTTTAATAAAAACCATTAATATAATATTTAAAAAATTAAATATTATATGCCTCTTGTGCAACAAAATCCTATATATATCCTTGCTCTCCAAAATATCATAAATGATTATTTATGAAGTTTTTTGCCACCAAAACTCAATGTGATCCATGTGACATCAATGACAACATAAAATAACTCAAATTGCCAAGAATCTCCTCCTTTGTCATTGATGACAACACCTCTAATGCAAATCACCACAATCACTACAAAAGCCATTTCTGAAAATCAAAATACTCTCTATGGATGTTGTTCCCCCTATATCAATGTTCTCTTTGGAGGTTGCTTCCCCTAACTCAATGCTCTCCCCCTTACTCAAATCTCTCCCCCTTTGACATCAATGGCAAAAGGGACACCTATGGGGCTAAAAGATATGACTGTTAAGCTTAGCCCCCCACCACCTTCTCTCTTGAGGTGATTAATTTTGGGGTGGGAGTACATTTACTCCCATCTTACATTGTTCCTTTCCTTTTTCAACTTCCTTCCACATATTTCTGATATCATTTTCTTGATGAGTTACTTGATCTTCTTGTCTTGAACCTATTTGACCTTCTTGCCTTGAAACTGCTTGACCTTCTTACCTTGAACCTGTTTGGAATTGAGTCCTACACCATCTTGAAATATGTCCAAAGTTATTGCAATTAAAACACTTGATATTGTAGCCTTTGAATGGTGCCCATATCCTGAATTCTTTCTTGAAATCATTTCCATATCCATTCCTTTCCTGAACCTTGTATTGTGAAGCTTTATTTCCATAATCATTATGACCATGACCTTTGAATTGTGTAGCTCTAAAACCAAAACCATGTTGCTCATTTTCTTTGCACTAAGAAGCTCTATGACAAATCTTGTTGCATAAGAAGCAATGTCCCTGAAAAACATATCTTCTTCCTTTGAAGATCCTTCTAGTGAAATCAAACTTTTTCTTTGATCCATAGACCCTTCAATGTATAGCCCTATGTCCAAATCCATTACAAGAAAAATAATGTCCTTGAAAAGCCCTTTGTTCATGCCTTGGTTCCTCATACCTTTCTTGACCTTTATCCTTGTGATCATATTTGACTTGTGCATTGTATCCTTGATCCTTCTTTATGGTATCCAAATCTTCTTCCTTAACTTCTTCCTTGCTTTCTTCTTCAAGAATTTCCTTTCCTTTTGAGTGTGATTCCCCAAAACTAAAGTATGATACCTTTGGTGCTTTGGAACCTTCATCTTCTTTCTCTTTATTTGTGTCAAATAGTAAACTGGCATCCATCTCTATTGTCTCTAAAATACATGTTTCCTTCTCATCACAAATTTCTTGACCTTTTGAGTCTTGTGATGAATCAAACTTCTCAAGTATGGAACATCTTTCTTTCTTCTTCTTCAATTGCTCATAAATAGTGACACCAAGCTCTTTTGTTTCTTGAAGCTCTTTTTCCAAAACTTGAATGTGTCGATTAAAAATTACTTTGACCTTTTCATTTTCATGAACCTTATTTTCAAGCCTTTTGATTTTCCTTTTCAATATCTTGATTTTATTTTCTTTTTTTGTGGATTCCTCTTCTTCATCATCACTATCACTAGAACTGCTGCTAGAACTATTGTTGGAACTGTTGCTTTCTTCTTCCATAAATAAACTTTTCTTATCACAATTGTTGTAGTAGGTGCAGTCATCATCTAAATACCCAAAGTCTCCACATATGAAGCATTTTAGTATTCCTAGACCTGTCTTGTACCTGATTCCTTTCTCAATGGCTATAGCGAGTTATTCATGTCGTTCTTCGATAGATATGTCCTCTTCTTTAACTTCAATACTTAGGAGTAGGTATTCTTGTCTTTCTTCACTTATTCCAAATAATTTACAATCTTATTCATCTTCACTGTCACTGAGATCATTATCTTCTTCTATAGCAAACAAACTCTCATGAATTCTTTGACTATGTCTATTTCCTTGATGTGTTATTTTATCTTCACTATCACTGAAGCCATTGCAATATCTTGATCTATAATCTCTTTGACCACACACAAAACACTATTCTATTTCACCTTCTATTCCTAGGAATATATTTTCTTCCTTTTCATCATCTAACTTGTCTCTATCATTGTGATCTAAGCCATCATTTGCTTCTTCAATGTAGAAAGTCTTCTTAGTCTTATGAAAACTTTTCTTCTTCTCTTGCTTTCTTTGCTTGTACTTGTCCTCTTTGTCATGCTTATGTTTTCCTTCTTCTTTTCTTTTGTGACCCTATTTTTCATCATCACTATTTTCTTCATGTGGACACTTGTTTGCATAGTGACCATAATCACCACACTTATAGAATTTGACTTTCTTCATATCCTTATAATTTCTTGAGTCTTTTGTCCTTTTTGTGAAGTTAGCTTCCTCATAATTATCTAAATCTCTATCTATCTCTGGATCTTTCCCTTTATTTTTCTTTGAAGCCTTGAATGCAATTTCTTTCATTGGATCCTGATGCTTATCTATCCTCATCTCATAAGCTATGAGAGTTCCTTGTAGTTCTTCCATCGTCAGCTTGTCGATATCCATTGTTTCTTCTATCGTTGAAACATTTGCATCATACTTCATGGGAAGTGATCTCAAAACATTTTGAGTAACTTCTGATTCTTTCATCTCAAATCCTAGGCCTCTCATGGTGTTATCAATCTCATCAACTCAAAGTAAAAAATTTGCAATATCTTTAGAATCTTCTATTTTCAATTCCTCGAATCATTTGTAGTTTTACCAACTTTACCTTGGAATCTCCTTCATAGGTATTCTACAACTTGGTCCACATTTCATTAGCTGAATTACATACCATGACCTTTGCAAAATCTGTCTCACGGAGCCCACTCAGAATATAATTCATTGCCTTTGCATTGATCTCAACTAATTTCCTGATAGTTTCATCTATCTTAGGATCACCTTCAACCTTATACTCTTTTGCAACCATCTGCCATACCTCATATCCCTATGATATCAAGTAGTTCTTCATTCTCATGCTCCAAAAAGCATAATTGTTACCGTCAAATAGTGGAGCCTTACTTGTATATGATCCATTCTGTGAATCCATTTGTGTTCTTGTAGAATCTACCCTCAAGATGTTAGCCTTTCCGAAGGAACCCTCTCTGATACCAATTGAATAACACAAGCTTATACTGAGAGGGGGGTGAATAGTATAGTGCCCACTTTTTACTTTCTTTCCAAACCAATATCAATTAGTGTCCTCAATTGCAATAACCAAATATAGTAGTGTGCATTAATAACATAGATAGAAATAGTAAGCAAGTGCACAAATCATCACACACAATTGAGACACAAGATTTAATGTGGTTTCTCCAATGTGGGGTAGTCCACAAGATAATATCCTTATAATATTTCATAAATAAATAGGGATCCTTATCCCAATACAAATGATTACTTTGATCTTTTCAAAGCTAGGTTGTCCTGATATGCTCAAGTGGGCTCCATCGATCTACTCAGCTAGGCTCTCTATTGATCTACTCAACTAGGCTATCCACTGATCTTCTCAGCTAGGCTATCCATTGATCTGCTCAGCTAGGTTCTCCATTGATCTACTCAGCTAGGCTATCCACTAATATTCTCAGCTAGGCTATCCACTTATCTGCTCATCTAGGCAACTAGTGTTAATGTATTTTCTATTTCTTTCCTATCTCTTTCAATGCTCACAAATATTCCTCAATGCCTTCTCACAAGGCTCAAAAAATACTGATCAAATGTTGTCCCAAATATGTTCTCAAAGCCTTCATAAAAGGCTCAAACAATCCTGCTCAAATGCTATCCCAAATATGTCCACAAATATGTCCCAAAATCCTTCTCAAAGGCTCAACCAATCATGCAAAAAAGTTGTCTCAAATCTGTCCAAAAATTTTGTCCCAAAAGCCTTCCCAAAGGCTCAACCAATCATGCACAAAAGCTATCTCAAATATATCCATAAATTATGTCCCAAAAGCCTTCCCAAAGGCTCAACCAATGACTCTCAAGTAGCACTCAAATCTCAACCACAAATCAATGAAGGTAAGGCTCAATGATGAACTCAACAATGGATAACAAATGAATGATGACAATACTCAACAATGTGCTCAACAATGAATGACAATGTACTCTTCAATAGATGACAACAATTATCCACATGATCTCAATAATGTATGATAAATGATATCTTAAATGGATGACAACAATGCTCAACAATGTACTCTCAAATGGATGACAACAATGTTCAACAAGGTACTCTCAAATGGATGACAAATGATCTCTCAAATGGAAACCTCTCCAAGCAATAACAATGAGGACTTCAACCAACCAAGGACAATCTCCACAAGTGATAGCAATAGGTTCTCAATAATATCTTCCTCATGCAATGTCAATAAGCTCTCAAGAAACAAGCACAACTCCCTCAAGCAAAGAGCTCTCAAATAGCCAATAATGATCTCCTCAAATGAAAGAAAAATATATCCACAAGTGACTAGCAAATGATCTCCTCAATGGTCTCAAAAAGTGGCAATGGACTTAACAAGTAACCAACAATAATATCCTCAAAGAAATAGTAAAAACCTCCTCAATAATGACAATACTCTCAATGAACTCCACTAAAGCAATCATGGAACTCAAGCATCAATTTTATCCATAAAATTGATTTTCTAATCCATCCACTTCCTCTCAATAGCCAAGGCACATAATCAAGAAATTTATCTTCAACTTCAAACCCTAAATCATGTGCATGTCTTCTAACTCAAGGTAGCAATTAACTAGGTCTCAAGTTCCTAGTTTAATTTCATAATTAAATCATGCACTAAGACATATAACAAGTTCAACACTTTTCAACCTTAAGACTCCCTAATTTCATTAACACATACAAAAAGCACCTATGCTTTTATTTTTAGTTCCACACCTTATAACTCCACAATCACACACAACAATAACAAATATTTAATTCTACACCTTATAACTCCCTAAGCATATTAACACATACAACAAGCATTTATTTCCCTAAACTCCTTATGACTCCCTAGTTATCATAGAAATAATTTTAATGCACCAAAAATTTGGTAATAACAAATATTACCATGCGCTGGAGATAAATACCTTTATATGAAATTCGTTGCCTTCGTAACCTTTGAAATCGTCTTTGCCAAAATGCCTTGCCAAAATTAATGTGCCTTCACACCTTCGTGGGAGTCGAACTCTATTCCTCTCGCTTAGTGCTATGAAGCGCTTACCATGTGGGTGCTAGCCCACATTGGGATTTTAATCCCAAACACCCAAATTTAACCTGTGCTCAAATCTGAAACTCAATTTTACTTTCTTAGCAAAACACTTTGCCCTTGGTGGGATTCGAACAGTGAACCTACCTTGTGCAAAGTTCGTGCACTACCAACTGCGCTATAGGCTCCTGCATGACGTCACTTTCCCGTGTTGTTTACTTGACCTTGCTCTCAAATAGAAAGTTATTTATCCTTCTTTCTTCGCTTCTCCCCTTTCGACGACTCTCTCTCATACGCTATGTCAAGTATTATATAAACAAAGGTTTTAACCTTTTATTTATATGCACCTCCATTCCTTCGAATGACGTCGGGGAATATTTATTTATCTCCCCAAAATTTGCACGTCGACGGATAATATAATACAACCTTAGACCTTAGAATTATTAAATAAAATTTTAATAATTCACCTTTTAACTTTGAATTGAGATATCTCCTTCATTCTTTTGAATTTTGTCATGAAACTTTTTGCACCTAGGTTTTATTGGAAAACAATTTCATTCATCATAATTTGGAGAAGTCTTAGCATAGTGATTTTAATGAAAAAACCTTTCCAATGGTTTTAATGAAAAACCTTTCCATTGGTTTTAATAAAAAACCATTGTCGTTGGTTTTAATCAAAACCTTTACCATTGGTTTTAATAAAAACTATTAATATAATATTTAGAAAATTAAATATTATATGCCTCTTGTGCCACAAAATCCTGTATATATTCTTGCTCTCCAAAATATCATAAATGATTATTTATGAAGTGCTTTTGCCACCAAAACTCAATGTGATCAATGTGATATCAATGACAACTCAAAATAACTCAAATTGCCAACAGGCCATAAAAATGCAGGTAAACGCCATGCAAGGTGGTGTTAGTGGGACTTACATGCAGGAAACTGAGAGAAAAATAGTTGTACAAAATCCAACAAAGGTGGCGAGAGGACAAGAGGATGGCGAAAAACCCTTACCTTTGATATTTAGTTGTGTAATATTGAAGAAGAAGCTTTATTCAAGAAGTAACTTAAATTTTTAAAATATATATAGGGATAGTGTAATGGTTTGGGATTTTTTTTTGGAAGGTCTAAGGTTCAAACCGCAACGTGTGTGGTTATGTATTAATCTTTTTTTTTATGTTTTAATTTAGCAAAAAACCCCTTGCAAGGTCATCATGGTTTGAGAAACCACGATTAGGAGGTTTTACACCATCAAAATCACTCGGGAGTTATGCCTAGCTCTGATTGCACCAACATTATCAATTGGATTTTGGATATCCCATGTGCATTTGGTAGGGTGGAGATTCAAACCAGAGAACTCCCTTGGAGGATTGTCCTACCCTCTCCAACTCACCTACAACACATGGGTATGTGTTAATCCCTTATTGATAATTGTAGCTCTTAGCCTTATGAAGGGTCATGGCTGGAAGGGGATTGCTCAGCCCTATGCATCGATGTTTATCACACTATCCAAATAAAAAAATAAATAAATGTAATTATATCACATTCGTGGATAAGCGATAGTGGTAGATAGTTGAGTATTATATAATGTAAGCAAGAGGTTCATATTAAGGGAGAGAAGAATATTGTATATGTTTGGATCTCTGTTGGAATAATTTCTTGCATCCATAGGATTATATTGTCATGCTACAAGAAATCGTTTAGAACCAACAAGCTATTATAGGCTCTGGTCAACCTACCTATTCATCTTAAAAGATATATTGCTAAAGAAAAAGAATCATAATAGGTAAGGAAACCCCAGTGACAAACTCAAGATATTGTAAGTTTAAACACTCCAAATTTTAGTTACACTAATTATATTTAAAATGACAAAGCAAAGACAACAACTCTTAGTATGCCTTATGTAGACCGATGTCTAGATTAATTGGGTTGTTATAGCAATTTAACAACATTTATAATATGAACATAAAGAAAGGGGAAAAGAAGAAATTGGCGCTATTACATTCGTTCAAATATCGTAACAAATCTAATAGTAGGCCAACAAAATAAAATGCTTGTAACACATTCAAATAATGTAATCTGCTACAAAGTTACACTCAGAACTGAAGATAAAAGATGACAAAATTGAAACCCATAATTGTATTAATTTTCCATGAATATTACATGCAGAGTTGGAAGAATGCCATTAAAATCTATTAAAGCTCTTAATACAATGAGAAATTCTTGTTCAAATAATGTAACAAGACTTCTTCAATTCTCTTATTCAAATCTGGTAACAGGAAGAATCTCTAGACTTTAGGCTCAAAAAGAATTGGAAATGTTCTCAGCTTCTCAAGCATAGTTCTACCAAAACTTGCACAACAAAGGGGAAGAATGAGGGGTGAATAGAAAAAGACACAAAGGGAATACAACAACACAACTCACAGGGCACTCAAGTATACCTCTTAGAAAAATTTGTCATCTGTAAATCTTGATGTAGATTTCGACCGTAGTGGATGTCTTTATAGCTCCAATTTCTTGAATTTGTTAATTTTGGCCTGATCTTGGCCTTACACTTGTCACCATTTACTCTAATATTCTCTGTGTGCTATCCAACTATTCAGAACCATGTGAAACTAGATCTTCTATTATACTCACTCTTGGTTCAAAGGAAGCTCTCAAAATATGGTGTGTTAGGCAAGTTTGAGTGTATATAATTGGTGAACCCATATACACATATATGTATATAAATTTTATTTTTCTTGTTCTCCTAATCATCTGGTTATATCATATAGGGCCAGAATAGTCTATTGTAGTAAAATTTTGATGCAAGACAGGGGACCTGATGTGATGGTGAAAAGAAGAGATGGAGTGTGGGTGGAAAATAAATGAAATGGCATTGATTACAGAATGGTTGTGAAGTAGGCGGGAGTAATGGGAATTGATTTGTATAGTGGATGGTGGAGATATGACACTCTCTGGGGTGAATGATTACTATGGATAAGATAAGATGCCCAAAAGGAGGAGGGTAGTGATAGGTAGGAGGAAAGATAGAATGGAAAACAAGATTTGGAAGCACCTATATGTTACTTCCATAACTATAATCCATCGGAGTGACCCCTCTGTAACTATATTCTATTGAAGCACCGAGCGAGTAGCTTTTTGCGAGCTGAGTAATTTTTCTACTCTTGTCGTTCTTCTTGCATCTTTTGAATATGCAAAACAGGAATCGGTTGCACCATTGAGTCTTCTCAATTTTACACTCTATGGCCCCTCTCATGGATGATAGTTTCTCACATTTTTTTGTTCTTATTTATGACTTGAGTCAAGAATATTCCTATATAAGTCCTTTTCAAGCAATTTTATTTTATTCTTTCTTAGTACGCGATATGTGACACAAAAATCTAGTTTGGTTACCCGATAGCAGGTTCATCACTCGAGCAGTCTACATTACATCTCTCTACGTACAATCCATGGGATTTGGTTTGATCTTCTGCATGATTCCTCCCTTGGTTACTACTTGAATTTACAATTATCACTAAGCTTTCATTTGTACTTTAGCCTGATCTGATATCACAGTCGTTGCTTTTTGTTGCAGGTTTTTCTTTACGATGAATGTTATCATGAATGTTCCACCACCTTGGTCCTGCACAAGGATTAGCTCAAAGCATGTACCATTATGAAGTGGCCCTTTTTTTGGGTGTTGATCGTTAGATCCGATCATGGAGGTGTGTGCCCACTAATATTTTCTAATCTGCATGTTGATTAGTCCAAAGGAATAACATATTACACTTGGGTTGCTTTAACCTAAGATTTATTATTATAATTAATCAATGATTAATCATGGCTTAAGGTACTTTAGTTGTAATACTTACCTTCCTGAGTATCGCATACCATGCTTACCATTATGTCTAATCTACTTTAGGCACTGCCATTGATGCCTTTGAACCTGCATAATTGTTATCCCTACAACATAATAGATGTATGCCAAAGTAATCATATACATTAAGGTTGAAAAACTATGGTTAGAAACAAGTTGATCCCACATACATAAGGTTTGAAATTATCCTGATTTATTAATGTTAACATGGTGTTTAAAAATATTAATAACCTCTTAATAAAGCATGGGCCTCTATAATCTGATCACCTCTCCAAGCGCTCACTATTCGATCAAATAATGGTTATGCACGCTTGTCCAATCTTCCAGGTATGCTCTAAGGTTAACCAAGGGAAAATGGGATCATTAACAATGTATTAGACCCTCCCTTAATCTTAATTAGGTGTAGGATTTTGGATTTATTAACCTTGATTAATCATACAAAAAAGATCTCATCTATACTAACCTTCAGATGCCTTGAAAATTCACTACCATTAGATCTGGGCGGGATAAAGCACTATCGTTGGACCAAAGGAGGTGTACGCTTCATATCCCAAGGGAGGAAATATTAACATATGCTTTAGACTTTATTAATTGTGATTAGCACCCTTCTTAACTCGATTACCTTACTTTGATTTTCCTTTGGTCATCTCGATGAAGCGCTACCATTGGATCTAGGTAGGGATGGGTGCTACCATCAGATCTTGTTTGATCGCAACTTCATTGATGATCGCTTTGTTAATATTTGACCACTTTCAGAGAAGTGCTATTGTTATCTGAGTAGGATCAAGTGCTACCATAATATCTACTAATTATGTATGCTTTATATCCTTTCGATCATCTTTATGAAGCGCAACTATCAAATTTATTAGGATCAACTGCTACAGTCAATTTTCTTTAGCTTTAATTTTCTTTGGAAGAGCACTGCCATCAGATCTAAGTGGTATCAAGCTCTGCCATTGGATCAAATTGTGATGTGCATCTTTAATCAGTCAGTCAAACTACTATGAGTGTTGGCATCAGATCGTATTAGGAACGATTGCAGTCATCGATCTATTTTAATCTACAATATTGATAACTAATGGGGTGCATAACTTTTAATTTTCTTAAATACTTGACTAGTCAAAGGGAGAACAATTAGCAATTTATTTAGAACCCTCACTAATCATGATTAAATTGGATTTAATCAAGCTTTGACTTAGATTTATCGATGAATTTTGACCTTCGTTTACGTTTGATCGCTTCGATAAAGCACCACCGTTGGATTTGGTTTGGAGTGTGCATCGTCGTCGAATCCCATGAAGGTGCAAGACTTTTTACCGCTCAAAGGATGTCATTAATTTTTTGGTTATCTTCCTGTATGCATGGCCATAAGATCATCTTGGTTTGAGTGCAGTCGTCGATCTCTTTAGATCTACACAAAGTTTAAACAATGAGTGTATATAAGACTTTCGGCTAACCTTGGTTCCTTTTAGTGAGCGTGTGTTAATCAGATTGGAACAGAGTAAGCACTACCGTTAGATATTTTGGAGTTGCTTGGTGCCTTATTCAAAAGGGCACATGACCAAAGTTGACTTTTTTGGAGGGCACGCATCCGTTGGATTGACTCTCGATTAAGTGTAGTCATAGATCTTCCTTGACCTGCAAGACTAATAACCAAAGGGGTGCACACCTTTTAATTTTTCATAATCTTTGATTAAATGAAAGGGTAACTATTAGAAACATGATAGGACCATTTTTAATTATGATTAGTGATTTAATTAATCTTGAGGCACTAAACCCATTCAACGTTAACACTTTGATATTCATAGTGAGTGCGATCATTTGATTTCATCACAATGGAGCGCTGTCGTTCAGATCTTACAACTTACCCAAAACTTAACCAAGGAGGCACATGACCATTACTTATGTTTAATCAATTAAGTTGTCTAAGATCTTAGGTTATGCAACTTGAACCATGATTTTCTTTGACTTATCTTTCGGGTTGATTATGTGAGTGCATCCATTTAGATTTCTAAGGGTGAAGTGCTACCATCCAGATCTTTGGACTTGCATGATCTTTAATCATGAAGGGGGCGCATACCCTCATTTGCCTATGTGATAATTTTTTAAACCTTAGACTTGTGTACTTAGGTCCAAATATTTTAATCAAAATTATTAGCAACCCAAGGACTTAGGGGTTTGCTTTAGTGAATATTTCAATAATCGAATTTCATAACCCTTTTAATAATCGAATGATTTCAATGGTCAAGGGAAATTTAGTGAATGTTTGATTACTTTGAACTTAATAGGCTCTTTTATTATCGAATAATACTAATGGTCACAAAGGTAATTTATTAACGATTAAGACCACGACTTTAGACTTGATTAAGATGAACATTTTTATAACTGTTCTTAGGGATCAAACCATTGATAATCAATTTCTCAGAGGGGAAAGCAATGGAGACCAACAATATTTGGTAAATTTATTTAAACCAAAATTTTAAAATTAGGGGTATCTGATGTTGAGTCAAAATTAGCTCCAACATAGGCTCTAACTGGGACAATGTGCTGAAAACCTGAGGCACTTGAGAATTCCATAATCTCCTGGTTTTATTTTTAGCTTTAAACAAAATGATAAACCATCAATCTTGATTACAAAATCAAAACATAAACAAAGAAAACATAAAACTGAACAGATACAATAAAATAATAACAAACATGATATAAAATTAATAGAGTATTCAAAAACTATTATTCTCCTTAGTCAAATTTAGATCAAAGGATCAAAATTTTAAGTTTAGATGAGCTTTTATAATATTGTTATGATTTTTCTACAAAGTCCTAAGATATGAACATACATAATGCATCAAAGTCACTTGATCCATCATGCTTTGGCCTGAGTGTGTATTATTGCATTCATTTTGATTTTTGGATCTTCCAAAACTTCATCATGTTTGGAAAACAATCAAGCCTAATAATTAATTCCACTCTTTAAGATTTTTGCCATTTGCAGGGCTCTACTACTAGTCAAGCATCTATAGCCTCGGTGGAGTTGCCACTAATCCCATCTGGTTTTACTCTACTTCCAATCAAGCATCTATAGCCCCATTAGAGGTTTTCCAAGATATCTTAGATGCGAACTTAATTTGCATTATTTAAATTTTCTTTCTCTTTTTGAGAAATATTTGGATATAAGCAAATTGTGCAATGAGTGTGCCTGAGTTGAGGATCAATTTTTGGCTAAAATATAGAGTGTAATTATTTTTAGCTCAACCATCTTACCAAAAACAATCATGTCCCTTGGACCATGAAATTTCTTTTAATAGCATTTGGAAAGTGAGGCTTTGTCAAGATGGACCAACAACTCTGATTTACTCTGTTTTGTCTCATATCACATGATAGTTGTATAAAAATTCAAATTTAAAAATTGAAAGCATCATCAAAATCTAAAATAAATTTTATCTTCTCTTATTTGTCTTTAGAGGAACAATTAGTAAGGAATACTCATCATCCTATGATAATTATGAAAACAACACACACATCCAAAAAAACACTTACTGACATTCAACATAACCTCCTAACAGGAATAGCACTCAGTTTTTGGATTTTTTCCTTTATATATATTGATATTTTTTAGGGCTTTTACTCCTTTTTGACCCCATGGCTAGGGTTGTATATCTTGAGATGTATATCGTTGATAGGGATTTTCATCATTTCTCCCTGTAGGGTTTGTAACCTGTAAGTGTTTTACCAATAACTTGAGCTATTTGGTAAGTGCCAATCCATTTGGGCTCAAGTTTTCCTTTCTCACCATGCTCATCATTTTTGGGATCCCAGTAGATTACTACATCACCTTCACAGAAGGTAGTACCCTTTGCTTTTTTATTAAATGATTTTACAATTTTTTGAGTTTGATCAATTATTTTGTTCAAGGTTTCTCTTCTTTGTTCTTTCAACTGGGCAGTTTGGTCTAATATTCTTTGCAAGGCATCAGGGTTCTCATGGTCTTGTAATAGTAAGGAAAGTGCTAATTTTTCTATTCTTGGAGGTAACAAGGCTTTCTCTCCATATACCATTTCGTAGGGAGTTCTACCTGTATTTCTCTTTAGTGATAACCTGTTTGCCCATAAGGCAAATTTTAACTCACTATCCCAACTTTTCTTGTTTTTACCCAATGACCTTTTAATTTTGGTAGTTAAGTTTTTATTTGATGACTCAGCTAGACCATTTCCTTGAGGATAATAATTGGTAGAATTGGAAAGTTCTATTCCATATTTAGAATAGAATTCTACCATTTCAAATGATACAAAATATTGCCCATTATATGTTACTCACTTTTGAGGAACCCCAAATCTAGTAAGAATACTTTCTTCTAAGAATTTTATTATAGTTTGATATGTATAACTTCTTAGAGGAGAAAATTCTACCCACTTGGTGAAGTAATATATTGTATTTATGATCCATTTATGTCTACATGATGAGTTTGGATTAATTTCCCCAATTAGGTTGATGCCCCATTGTGTGAATGGTGCTTCTATGACTACTCTCTTAAGGGGCATAACTACCAAATGCTTCTTACCTACAAAAACTTAACAATTATGACAATTCCTAACATACTGGTATACATCCTTGAAAAATGAAGGCCAATAATAACCTGCTCTCATAATTTTTTTGGTAGTGGCTTTTGGAGCAAAATGTCCTCCACAAAATCCATCATGGAATTCTCCAATTATTTTTGGGACTTCTTTTTCATACAAGCAGACTAATAACACACCATCAGGGTATCTCCAATAAAGCATGCTATCTTGCACATGATATGTCTGTGTCTATAGTTTTATTGATCTTACTCTATTAACTGGCATGTCTTTTGGGAAAGACAGAGTTTGTAGGTATGCTAATATTTCATCATACCATTTACATTTAGCATTCTTAATCCTCCTGATGTCATGTATTTCATCTACTATAACAATATTATTGGAGTCCTCTCCTTTATATGCCAGATATTTTGCTAAACCCTGCCCTCTTACAGTTTTAACTATTTTGAATTCTGCATCATACTATAATAGTTTCACCATCCACCTTGTAGACCTTCCTAGTGGTTCGCACTGGGTGAAGACATCTTTTATTGTTATGAAATGGATACAATAGTAAAATTTATTTGAACCGAATATATCCTTTAAATATTATAAATATTGAATCACTACATAAGCATGTTTTTCTAATAGGGTATATTTAATATGTGCTCCTTTTAATCCTAAGCTCATAAATGCTATTGGCCTTTCATTGTTTTCATCATCCTTCTATGAAAGAACTACAGCAATGGAATTCTCAGATGTGTATGAATAGATGTTGAAATATTTTGAGTAATTGGGGCAGGTTAAGACTGGGGCAATAGAGATGGCTTCTTTTATTTTCTTAAAAGCTTCCATGTTTTATGTTGTTCATTTTATTTCTCCAATATTTTTAACCATATCATTTATGGGTTTGGTCATCTCTGCAAAATTGGGAATGAATCTTTGAACAAAATTAATTTTGCCAAAGAATGACCTGAATCCTTTTAGGTTTTTTGGAGGGGGATTAGAGATATCTTCTATCCTTTCTAGATCCATACTTACCCATTTTTTTGAAACTATGTATCCTTGTAATTTTCCTTGTGTTGTTATGAATATGCACTTCTTAGGGTTTAAGGAAATTCTAAATTCTTTGCATCGAGCAAATATTGTAGCTAGATGTTCCAAGTGATCTTCTAGATTTTTAGAAAATACTATGATATCATCCAAATACACCACCACTATTTTTAACATCAACCTTTAAAGGTAAATTCCATTGCTCTTTGAAAGGTATCACCCGCATTCATTAAACCAGAAGGTATTCTCAAATATTTAAATGTACCCATGGTGTGGTGAATGTTATCTTATGTTTATCTTCTGGATTAATTTATATTTGATTATATCTAGAAAATCCATCCAACAGGGACATTCTGGATGAACCAACTACTACTTGCAATAGTTGTTCCATATTGGGCAATGGATAATTGTCTTTTAGTGAGCTTTTATTTAAATTTCCAAAGTCTACACAGAGTCTAATATCCCCATTTTTCTTTCTGATAGGTACCAAATTGGATATCCAGGATGAAAATCTTACTTTTCATATTATTTTGGAATCCAGTAGCTTTTGTACCTCTTTTTGCATTACTGGGTGCATAGTAGGGTTATACTTCCTCTATTTTTGTCTGAATGGCTTGGAATCTTCCTTTAGAGGTATTATATGTGATATTATTATTGTGTTCAAGGTTTTAAGATCTTCATATGTCCAAGCAAAGTGTTCCTTGTTTTTCTTCAAGAAACTAATATATCCATATTTTTCTTTTGCTAGTAAATTTGTGTCTATTTTTACTATTTTGGGCTCTTTAATTGTACCAATGTTGACATCTTCTGATATTGCTTCCTTGAGCAAAGGTTTGAATTCTTTATCAAAATCATCAAATAAACTCTCTAGGGAAACTAATCCTTTTGGTATTCTATTGGTTTTTAGTTGGATTACTTCCACTGGTTATCCTATTTGATCTTTTAGATTTTCTTCATCTTTTTTATCATAGATTATGTTTGCATAATAATTTTGTAGAGTCATAAAGTCTTTGATATCTACATCATCTTGGAAGACCTGTAAGTAAACAATGTTATCTAGGATAGAGGGCTTATAGACTGAAATGGTTGGGAACCTATCCATATATTATATAGCAATTTTTGGATGGTCCAATCTTGATGCATTTATAGCTAAGAGGTCAGCAACATGATTTTGTTTTCTAGGAATGTATGAGATATTGAAAGCTAAAAAATAAAAAAATTCTTCCAATACTACGATTTTATACTATTTTAACCTAGGATTCTTGGTTTGATACTTTCCTCTTATCTATTGGATGATTAGTTCTGCATCTCTAGTTACAGTTAGGTAGTTTATGCCCAACTCTTTAGCTTTCCTCAATCCTAGCAACAGAGCTTCATAATCAGCTACATTGTTAGTACAAGGGAATTCTAGTCTATAAGGGATACCAAGGTAGTTTCCCTTTATGTCAGTCAAATTAACTCCTATACCTTATCTAGATTAGTATTTAGCTCCATCAAAAGTTATGTTCCAAATTTCTTGTGTCAATACTCTATCTGATTCAACATCAACCATTTTCATAACTTTTGGATCCATGTTTTTGGCTTCTGGTACTTCTACCAGGAATGGGTTATGCTATATTGAATAAACTCTCATTTCCTTTTCTTCCATTAAATTTACTAAGTTTATCATGGTTTCATCTGTTTTAATTAACTCTACAGAATACTTATTGAAAAGTTCTCTTCGTAGAGTTACATTTTCTTTATCGGATATAGGAATGGTCGCATAAGACCAATCTAATTGAATTGAGCCCCCTAATTTTTCTGCCCAATTCTTTCTTAGAAAAAGTGAGAAAAATGGGTCAACATCCACTACTGCAACATCCATCACTATACCTTTCTTGGGGTGTTGGTCTAGAAAAACCAATAATGTAGTTATCACTCCAATGCAGGGTACTTGCCTACTATCCATAACTGATACAGGAGCATAATCTCTTGTATAGATTAACCCCATTTGGTCAGCTATCATTTTGGGCATGATATTGTGTGAAGCTCCACTATCTAGCATACAATTATGAATTACATACCTTTCTCCTTCATATGAATTATTTCTTAATGACACATAGAAATGTCTTACAAAGGATGGTGACCTTGTATCATGTTGATTTTGTCTAGCGACATGGCAAGTTGCATATTCTTTTTGTTCAATCAATCCAAATGCTCTGTAGACCTATTCTCTATATTGCTAAACTTTCATGAGCTCACAAAATATGATATTGACTTTTTGTTTACTGAGTTCTAAGCCAACATCAAATTCTATTTTTTTTTACATCTAATGGTTTGTTGCATTCTTCTTTAGATGTTTCCTCTTTTATATCTACTAGCTCAAGGATTACCTTTTTGGGGGTTTTATCATTTTTCTCTTTACTAATATTTTTGTTTGTGAAGGACTATTTTCTTGTTTCACTAGTGGAATCCTTCTCTATTCTATCAAGGACTATTTTGTTTCTTAAATTCAGAGTATGGATAGCTTCTAACTCCTCCACTTCTTTTGCAGTGAGAATTAATTTCTATTGCTTCATTTTATCATATCTTGACTCTTGTGGTTTCTAAAATATTTTGGTACCTTTAGCTACTAATATTTGAGGATGATGATTTGAAGCATACTTGTCCATGTTCTCTTTAAAGAGTCTTTCTCTTGACTCATTTTCTAGAGACCAACATGCATTAATCCTTATGTCTTCTTCTGAATCATCATTGAGATCTATGTTGTGTTGCTTTCTTAAGTAAATATTGCATCCTTCTAGGTTATGGGGGACATCACAGGTTGAGAAAATATAGGAAAAACCTTCTACGGGATTAGAAAATGATATGGTGTTTGGAACACTATTATGATCTTTGTCAAACTCTTTGTTCTTCAAATTACTGTTTTCGTTGTTCCTATTTCTATTTCCTTCATTAGAGCCACTATTGTTTCCCCAGTTTCTATTGAACTTTTTCTTGAAGGGAGGGCGATTATCAACATGTGGTCTCTCTGGTTGTGATGACTCACCATTATTCCCATTGTTTCCATTACTTATTTACATTCTTTCTAACCTATTATTCATGGTATTATATATTTATATCATTTGATTAGTCAATTTCTCCATTGGATCTACTTTAGCTCTTCTTTGTAAATCAAAGGCTACTCTTTTGGGCTTTCTATCAGGTTGATTCATCTCTAAAGAATAAGGCTTCATTTTACCACTATATAGCATGTTTCTTTCAATTTCAATAGCTCTATCCATGCATTCATCAATAGTGGTGGCTTGTTCTTACCTTAATTTATAATTGAATTCTCCTTGGAAAGCATTTTTGTAGAAAAAAATTGATTGGATGTCACTAGGCCTG
Source organism: Wollemia nobilis (assembly GCA_028583015.1). Taxonomy (NCBI): domain Eukaryota; kingdom Viridiplantae; phylum Streptophyta; class Pinopsida; order Araucariales; family Araucariaceae; genus Wollemia; species Wollemia nobilis. The sequence goes on from JAQPPZ010014139.1 coordinate 56,537, forward strand.
AGGTTAACAGGGATTTTGTTCCTAGTTTTATAAAATCACCTGTTAAAATCACTATCAGCTTCATTTTATTTTTTCTTCATAGTGGCCAACTCAGTTAACAGGATTGCTCATTTTCCCTTTCTATGAATTTATTTAGGAACATAGTTTCCATTTTAATAAAATCTAGAATATCATTGGATGGGAGGTTGTTAAACCACTCCCTAGCATCCTTTTCTAGTGTTTACATAAATAGCCTTAGGACTACATCTGCGTGTTCTACCTCTAGACTATCCATAGCATATAGAAAACTTTTAATATGGTCCTCTCCAATTACTGCATTATTTCCTTGAAACTTGGGGAGGTCCTTATGGGATTTATTTGGTAAGGCATTCAAACTTGCAGGTAAATTAAAATTCATGTACCTATTAGGTATCCACTGTTGAATATTATTTTGATTTGGCTAAGCCATTGTGGCTGTAGATGTAATGGGATTTGGATTCACAATAGCACTAGCTACAGTAATATGGGGTTGGGCAACCTCAATATAATATATTGTATTGTCTACCACAGTATTACTGTTAATTGGGCAATGAGAATAATCTAATGTATCATCTACAACAAAACTAAAAACTTCATTTATAGTAATATCAGCAGCAACAGTATTCTGATTTTTATTTTTCTTTACATACTTTTTACTGCTAAAGTAATATCTATTCTCATAAACAGTACTCTTAAGAAGTGGAAATTTTTGACTATGGGTAAATACCTCAGGGTTCTCAAATTCTAAAAATAGCTCCTTACCGCTTCTCTTGGTGTACGCAGCATGTTTTGCTCCTTATTTATTGATTTTTGATTTTTGGGTTTGTCTAGATAGAGTCACTAGCACAGGTAGTGCAGAAAAAATAGAACTTATAATCAAGGTTGCTTGATATTTTTACTCTCAGTCTCATAGGAGATGGTTCTTGGGGGAACTCAAGAAAATCAAGAAACATCAATCATGGACAAGAAAGAAACAAAGAACATAAAATATGTAAATACTAAAATGTATGTTCTTTATTCTAATTGGTTGCCTGTTTATTTAATATGGTCATTCAGTGAAAACTTAAAAATAAAAACAAATATTTTTAACAAGTCCTCCCTGACAACAACACCAAAAAATTATTGGAACAATTTCTTGCATCTATAGGATTCGATTGTCATGCTACAAAAAATCATTTAGAAACAATGAGCTATTACAGGCTCTGGTCAACCTGCCTCTTCATTCTGATAAAAGATATATTTCTAAAGAAAAATAATCAGAATATGTAAGGAAACCCCAATGAAAAACTCAAGTTATTGTAAGTTTAAGCACTCTAGATTTTACTTATACTACTTATATTTAAAATGACCAAGCAAATACAACGACTCTTATTATGCCTTATGTAGACCGATGCCTACATTCATTGGGTTGTTATAGAAATTTAATAATGTTTATATTATGAACATAAATAAATGGGAAAAGAAGAAATTGATGCTATTACATTCGTTTGAATATCGTAACAAATCTAACAGTAGGCCAACGAAAGAAAACACTTGTAATACATTCAAATAATGTAATCTACTACAAAGTTATTGAAGCGGTCAGAAAATGACATTTGATAATTTAACACAAAACACAATGATGCATTAAACAAAGAGACTATGATTCCATTGATATTAATAAACATGTGTTACAAGAGGGTCTTGATGCCCTTTATCCATATCTATTCCTAGCAAGGTTACAATCAATATGATGCCTTCTTCAGTCATCCCTCAGTGTAGGTGGGCTTCTTTGTATGTGGAACATCGTTGGGTTGTTGTTGGTTTGATGCTACTTTCCCTCCTTAGATTTGTTGCATAACCTATGATTAATCTGCACAAGGAGGTCAGTACGATGGGGGGCTTGCCTTAGTCAGGCCACATGTTTATAAAGATGAAATGACTATAAAATCATAACAAAACATGTGATAAACTATGCAAAAAGTAATAATATGGTAAAAGGGAGCTTACCACCCAAACCTGGAGTGATTTGGGGTCTGTAGATCCAATTTGCTACCCGAGGGGTGAACTAAGGCCAGATTCATGGGGCAAGGGGCGATTTGAGTTGTGATGCTTCTTCTGCAAAATTCTTTTGGTGGGTCGACTCCTAGGCATTTGGGGTGCCTCTGTGTACCATTGAAATCAGACTATGTGCACCGAGAAGTGACTGTTCAATATTGGCTTTCTATTTTAGTAGAGTAACTGTGCTTTGTTGAATTTGGAAATCAGGCTTAATTAGGGGTTTGGGACCCACTATTTATAGTAAAAAGCAAGGTGTAGGGGGTGGAGTTAGATAGACTAAACCTAGGTTTGATTCTGACTAGGGTTAGGTTAAGAAATGCAAGGTGGCAACATTACATTCCTTATGAGAAATATCCCACCCTCACACGTGTGAGGATGGATTAGGGCTAATCCTGATTAGGAGGTGCTTAAGCCAATTTAAGACATGATTAAAGAAATATCTCAAAAAACCCTAATTTCACACATGTGGGAGGATGTAATTAGTGTTAATTAAGATTAAAGGTTCTTTTAATCAAATTTGCCCTAAAAAGGTGACTTAAGTGAAGTCAACATTAAATTAGATTTTAGGTATTGAATTATTAATTATTTTGGTCAACTAATACCCCGTGGGGGCCTCAATTGAGTATAAATTGGTTGTCGATTGATATCCTAATGCATGGGATGCGATTTTGAAGGCTTATGAGGGTTTAGGACCTAAAATCTGATGAAGTAGTATACGGGAGTCTACACGATGCTATTACAATCTATGGTGATCTACGCATGACTACACATGATTATGAACGTCTACATATGACTACGCATGACTACAAAAATCTATGCATGTCTAGGAGGATCTACAATAGTCTACGCTGGTCTACGATAGCCTAGGGATACCTAGGATGACCTATTTAAACCTACAAGTGTCCAAAAGGATTTACAAGTACGTAGGTATAGCAGTGTGCAACTTTTGGGTGTCTATAGTTACATTCAAAACTGAAGATAAAATATGACAGAATTGAAACCCATAATTGTATTAATTTTCCATGAATATTACATGTAGAGTTGGCAGAATGCCATTAAAATCTATTAAAGCTCTTAATACAATGAGAAAATATTGTTCAAATAATGTAACAAGACTTCTTCAATTCTCTTATTCCAATATGGTAACAAGAAGAATCTTTGGACTGCAGACTCAAAAAGAACTATAAATGTTCTCAACTTCTCAAGCACGGTTCTACCAAAACCTGTACAACAAATGGGAACAATGAGGGGTGAAAAAATAAACACAAAGGGAATACAACACAACTCACAGGGCACTCAAGTATACCTATTAGCAAAATTTTCCATTTCTAAATCTTAATGCAGATTTTGATCGCAACGGATGTCTTTATAGCTCCAGTTTCTTGAATCTATTATTTTTTTCTTGATCTTGGCCTTACACTTGTCATCGTTTCCTCTAATATTCTCTGTGTGCTATCTAGCTATTTCAGACCATGCGGAACTAGATCTTCTGTTATACTTGCTCTTGGTTCGAAGGAAGCTCTTAAAAGAGGTGTATTAGGCAATTTTGAGTGTATATAATTGGTGAACCCGTATACACATATATGTACATAAATTTTATTTTTCATGTTCTCCTAGTCATCTGGTTATATCATCCGAGGCCAGACTAGGCTATTGTAGTGAAATTTTGATGTAATACAGGGATTACCCGACGTGATGGTGAAGAGAAGAGATGGAGTGTGGGTGGAAAATGGATGGAATAACATTGATTACAGAATGGTTGTGAAGTAGGTGGGAGCAATGAGAGTTGATTTGTACATTGGATGGTGGAGAGATGACGCTCTATGAGGTGAATGATTACTATGGACAAGAGAAGATTCCTAGAAGGATGAGGGTAGTGATAGGTAGGAGGAAAGACAAAAAGGAAAATAAGAGTTGGAAGCACATATCTGTTACTTCCATAACTATACTATGTTGGAGTGACCCCTCTATAACTATATTTCGTCAAAGCACCGAGTGAGTAGATTTTTGTGAGCTGAGCAATTTTCCTACTCTTGCCACGCTTCTTCCATCTTCTGAATATGCAAAATAGGAATTAGTTGCACCATTGAGTCTTATGCATTTTACACTCTATGGCCCCTCTTATGGATGATAGTTTCTCATCTTCTTCTATTCTTATTTATCCCTTGAGTCGAGAATCTTCCCATATAAGTCCTTTTTGAGCAATTTTATTTTATTCTTTCTTAGTACATGATATGTGATGCAAAAATTTGATTTGGTTACCCAGTATCAGGTTCATCACTCGAGTAGTCTACATTACATATCTCTTCGTACAATTTTTAGGATTTGGTTCGATCTTATTCATGCTTCCTCCCTTAGTTACTACCTGAAGTTGCAGTTATCACTGAGCTTTTATCTGTAGTTTAGCCTGATCTGATGTTGCAATCATTACTATTTGTTTTAGATTTTTCATTACGGTGAATGTTCTCGTGAATGTTTTGCCACCTTGGTCCTACACAAGGATTATATCAAAGCACCGAATGTTATGAAGTGACCCCTTTTTTGAGTTTTGATCGTTAGATCCGATCATGGAGGTGTGTGCCCACTAAGATTTTCCAATCTGCACGTTGCTTAGTCCAAAGGAATAACATAATACACTTGGGTTGCTTTAACCAAAGATTTATTATTATAATTAATCAATGATTAATCATGGCTTAAGGTACTTTATTTGTAATACTTACCTTCCTAATTATTGCATACCAATGCTTACTGTTTGGTCTAATCTACTTCAAGCACTGTCGTTGATGCCTTTGAACCTGCATAATTGTTAGCCCTACAACATAATAGATGTATGCCAAGGTAATCACATATATTAAGGTCAAAAACATATGGTTAGCAACAAGTTGATCCCACATACTTAAGGTCCGAAATTATCTTGATTTATTAATGTTAACCTGGTGATTAAAAATATTAATAACCTCTCAATAAAGCATGGGCCTCTATAATATGATCACCTCTCCAAGCGCTCATTGTTCGATCAAATAATGGTTGTGCACGCTCGTCCGATCTTCTAGGTATGATCCAAGGTTAACCAAGGGAAAAGGGGATCATTAACAACGTATTAGACCCTCCCTTAATCTTAATTAGGCATAGGATTTTGGCTTTATTCAGATTTATTAATCATCCAAAAAGGAGCTCATCTGTATTAACTTTTGGACACCTTGGAAATGCACTATCGTCAGATCTAGGAAGGATCAAGTGCTACCATTGGATCAAAGGAGGTGTGCTCTTCATATACCAAGGGGGGCAATATTAACACATGATTTAGAATTTATTAATCATGATTAGTACCATTCTTAATCCTTAATCACCCGATTATATTACTTTGATTTCCTTTTGGTCATCTCAGTGAAGCACTACCATCAAATATGGGTAGGGATGAGTGCTACCATCAGATATTGTTTTACTGTGACTTCATTGATGGTAAATTTGTTAATATTTTATCACTTTTGAAGAAGTGCTACTGTCATATCTGAGCAAGATCAAGTGTTGTCATTGGATCTAATAATGATGTGTGCTTTATATCCTTTCGATCATCTTGATGAAGTGCAACCATCGAATTTGACAGGATAAAATGCTATTGTTGATTTTATTTAGCTTTGATTTGCTTTGGAAGAGCACTACAATCATATCTAAGTGGGATCAAGCACTACCATTAGATCAACTTATGATGTGCATATTTAATCGATCAATCAAAATACTATGAGTACTGCCATTAGATCGATTCGGGAATGAGCGCAACTATCGATCTTTTAACCTACAATATTGATAATTGATGGGGTCCATAACTTTTAATTTTCTTAAATCCTTGATTAGTCAAAGGGGGAATGATTAGCAACATGTTTAAAACCCTCACTAATCATGATTAAATTAGCTTTAATCAAGATTTGACTTAGCTTTACCGACAAATTTTGACCTTCATTTATGTTTGATCACTTCGATAAAGCACCACCGTTGGATTTGGTTTGGAGCATGTACTATCGTTGGATGCCATGAAGGTGTAAGCCTTTTTCTCGCTCAAATAATGTCATTAAATTTTTGGTTATCTTCCTACATGCACGGTCATAGGATCATCTCGATTTGAGCACAGTCGTCGATCTCTTTAGATTTGCATAAAGTTTAAGCAATGAGTGTATATAAGACTTTCGGCTAACATTGGTTCCTTTTAGCGAGTGCACATTCGTCGGATTGGAACAGAGTAAGCGTTGTTGTTAGATATTTTGGAGTTACTCGGTGCCTTAGTCAAAAGGGTGCATGACCAAATTTAACTTTTTTTGAGGGTGCACATCCATTGGATTGACTCCCCATTAAGCATAGCCATAGATATTCCTTGGCATGCAAGACTAATAACCAAAGGAGCACACACCTTTTAATTTTTAATAATATTCAATTAAGAAAAATGGGAATGATTAGCAACGTGTTAGGACCCTTTTTAATTGTGATTAATGGTTTAATAAATCTTGAGGAACTTAACCCATTCAACGTTAACACTTTGATATTTTGAGCGAGCGTGATCATTCGATTTCATCACAATGGAGTGCTATCGTTCAGATCTTACAACTTACCTGACACTTAACCAATGGGGTGTGCAGCCCTTACTTTATGTTTAATCAATTAAGTTGTCTAAGACCTTAGGTTATGAAACTTGAACCATGATTTTCTTTGACTTATCTTTTGGGTTTATTATGTGAGCACATCCATTTATATTTTAGAGGGTGAAGCACTACTATCCAGATCCTTGGACTTGCACGATCTTTAATCATGAAGGGGGCACATACCCTCATTTTCCTATGTGATATTTTTTTAAACCTTAGACTTTTGTACTTAGGTCGAAATGTTTTAATCAAAATAATTAATGACCCAAGGACTTAGGGGTTTGCTTTAATGAATATATCAATAATCGAATTTCACAACCCTTTTAATAATCGGATGATTTCAACGATCAAGGGTTTAGTGAATGTTTGATTACTTTGGACTTAATAGGATATTTGATTATTAGATTAGATTAATGGTCACAAAGGCAATTTATTAACGATTAAGGCCACGCCACCTTTATACTTGATTAACATGAATATTTTTATAACTGTTCTTAGGGATCAAACCATTGGAAATCAATTTCTTAGAGGGGAAAGCAACAGAGACCAGCAACATTTGGTAAATTTATTTAAGCCAAAATTTTAAAATTAGGGGTATCTGATGTTGAGTCAAATTTGGCTCCAACAATCTCATATGGAGATCTTGTGAGTGACTTCCTTCCAATAAGAAGCATTGTATGGTGTTGCCTTATCTAAGATTTTAATTTATATTTTAAATTAATTAGAGTAATTTGTAGATTTTGTCTTTTATGAATTATTTGTCAATTAACTCATTTGTTTTCTAACTATCTAAATGCTTTTATATTCATTTAAAGTAAAGGTTCTTAATATTTTTACAAATCGATACTATTTTTTGTGGATGAGAAAATGGTTCTTAAAAATTGGTATCAGAACAATAATTAATATTATACCAGTTGTAATAAAAGGTTGTAGGTTCATAAGGATTATACCAATTGCAATAAACAAGTTGTAGGTTCATAACAATTGGTATTAGAGTAGTAGCTAATATTATACTAGTTGCAGGTTATTAACAATTAGTATCAAAGCACTTTCTAATTTATTGTGCAAAAAAATTGTTAAAGACTTCTATGAAAGTGGAGTGAGGTTCTTAACAACTGGAATAGGGGTAAATGATATTCTTAACAATTGGTAGTAAAAAACTTTTTAAGGTTGTGTTTGAATCAAAAAATTCTATTTTAGATGTTTATGGTTGCATTCAAAATAAAAAATATTGTTTCCATTAACTCTAACAACAAATATAATTTTATCAAGATGTCTTTTTCTAAGAGGTTTCCAGTTCAAGCAAAGAAAATCAAAGATAGAAGGCTTGAGGGTAAGAATACTTAGATTTTTTAAATTTTGAAAATTACCATGGACAAATATATTTTATATTCAGATTTTCATGCTATTGAGATGGAATATGTGGATATTATTCTTGGATATCCTTGGATGAATTATTTGGGTATTGTTAACATGAACCTACATAGAAAGTTCATGAAATTCTAGTATAGGAAGAAGAAAATAATGGTACAAGATGTTTCTTAGTGTAAGAGATGGGGGTCCAAGAAAAATAGGAAGCTATTATAGGGCAACAAATTGAGGAAGAAGCATCAAAACCTGAAATAGAATCTAAGAAATAAGTAGTAGTATACTCCATGGGAGAAACAACAACAAAAAGTCCATGGGAAAACAATAGTAAAGTTTAAGAAAGACATAAAAGAGCACAAAAACACATCAAATGAAGGGTGCATGAGAGAAAGACATGCAAAAAAATTTAAAATAGAGAAGCACAATGCAGAGAAGTCAAAGAAGGTAGAATATAAGGTTAAGGTGGTAGCATATTGCCATCCACACCACTAGGAGCAACAACAAACTCAAAGGCATGACCTAAGGTTGTTGGACATTTTGAGTCAAAGTTGTCATTAATGTCAAGGAACGAAGTTGTCATTGATGTCAAGGAATAACCTACCGTTGATGTCAAAAGGTCAAGAGGAACAATGCAAAGGTTATAGGCAAAAGGTCTTCATAATATTTTTAATATTATGTGGAAGCATAATTTAGAAGGGTTTTTATTAAAACTAATGGTGAGCAAAAATAAAAGGTTTTTCATAAAAACCCAAGGAATCTTATTGAAAAGCTAAAGGAGGTTTTAATATTTATTTTATAAAATATTTAAATTCAAATTGAATTTAAATTTTATAAATAAATATTATTTATACAAAGTTGTAAAATGAGAGAAGGCTTTAATAAAGCCAAAGGGATGTAAAAATTTAATTTATAAAATTTAAATTCTAAAGAATTTATAAATTAATAAGTTAAAAATCGAAGTCTCGACATTTAAGTTTGAAGAAAAATCGAAGCGCTAATGTTTATGTGTGAAGGAAGAAATCGATATAAAAACATTATGCCTTAGAGGCATTTAATCATCCTTTTGCTCGAATGATAATGCAGTCAATCATGTGTTGAGAACTCGTGTGAAAAAGAGAAGAGAACATTGTTTTGAGCGCCAACGAATAAGGATAAATCGATGAGCGCCAAATTGCAAGAGCCATCTAAGCAACGTGACCTAGTGGCAAGTGGACATCGGCTAGAGTGTTTGGGTGCGGAGTGACCTATGATCGAATCATGGTGGAATCATTTTTTTGTTGGTTGTGCTTGTGTTGGAAGCGCCAAAGGAAGCGGCGCACAAATTTGCATAGGCGAGTTAGGGAGGTTTATAGAGCATGTGGTGCTTTTTACTCCCCAAGCGAGCGCCTAGCTCGTGCGGTGGTTGGAGCCGTGGCTAGGGCATTGGTTGAGGCTGCGTCATGAGATCGAATCCTACCAAGGCAAAGGTAATAAATTTTGAATATAATTTTTTATATTTCCTAAGGTTTGACATGAGGTCTTAGGGAGTTAAAAGGGTTGTTTAAAAAGGTTTTTAATTGATCATTATTTAAAAGTTTCGTGATATCGCGACATGTTGCATTTTCACGACCAAAAGAAAAGATATAGAGCAAGAAATTAAATGTGTCGCGATATCGCGACATGCTTAGCAATAAATAAAGAGTGTCACGATTTTGCGACATGGTGAGCAAGAAGGAAATAGTGTCATTTTTTGGCGATGTGTTGAGCTTGAATGGAATAGTGTCACATTTTTGTGACATGTCGGATTTTCGCGGCCAAAAGAGAAGAGAAGAGAAAAAAGGAAAAAGTGTCGCGATATCGCGACATGTCGGTTTATCACGACCAAAAAAGAAGAGAAAGAGAAATATGGAAAAAGGGTCACGATTTTGCGACATGTCATCCTATCGCGACCAAAAGAGAAGAGAAAGTGCAAGAAGGAAAAGTGCCGCGATATTGCTACATGTCGCATTGTCACGACCAAAAGAGAAGAGAAAGAGGAGGAAATAAAAAGTTTCACGATTTTGTGACATGTGGAAGGGTGTAGCGATTTCACGATTTGTCGTTGTTTCGCGACCAAAAGTGAAGAGAATAAGCAAGAGGAAAATATGTCGCGATATCGCGACATGTCAGATTTTCGTGACCAAAAGAGAAGAGAAAGAGCGGGATGGAAAAGTGTCACGATATCGTGACATGTCGCTTTTTTGTGACCAAATGAGAAAAGAAAGAGGAGGAAGGAAAAGTGTCGCGATATCGCGACATGTCACAGTTTCGCGACCAAAAGAGAAGAGAAAGTGTAAGGAGGCGAAAGTTTCGCCCGCCTGTGTTCTAAGGCGTGGGTCATATTTTGTAAGGGTGTTGCTCTTTGTTTGCAGTGTAACCTCAGTAGGGGGCTAAGGCCAGTTTGTCTCTATTGAGGCCTTGTTCCGATTTAGCTTTGTGTTGTTGTTGTAATAGGTTTTGGGTCAACCTGTAAAACCTGGTTGTAATGATTTTGTACCTTACCAAAAAAAAAAAAAAAGTATTTGTCACATTGGTGTATTGGAAATTTAAATTGTTGAGAGGACTTCTTGTCATTGAGTTATTTTTGAAAATGAGATTGCATTGATATTATTCTTGGTATTGAATATTATTGGGAGATTATAAGGTGTATTTGGTTAATTATTTGTATATGTTGATGGATGCTTTATTTAAGATGGATTGATAAGGTGTATGTGTGTTTTGATACTTGCATTGTATCTTTGAGAGAGCTTAGTGTCTTCTAACTTCTTTGAGCTTGGCAAAGAGGTGTTTGTGGTTGTGGCAGATTTTTGAGGTTCCTCCATCATCAAGAAAGAGGTATGAGCACATTATTTCATATTTGAGTTGATTGGTTGGTTTTATGGAAAATAAGTTTGAAGTGAAAAGGACTTGATTAGGGTTTCCTTATTGAGTGTGTTGAGTTAATGCTTCAAGGTTTTCTAGAATAAAGAGTTGTTAAAACCTTGTTTTATAAGTATTGTTGTGAAAGTCATTGGTTGAGTGAAGAACTTAAACTAGATTTTGAGTATAATTGTTATGTGAGAGTTATTTTATAAGCATTGTTGTTGAAGCCATTGGTTGTATGAATAAATTGAACTAGGGTTTGAAAATACCATGGGTATCATTGTTATTTAAGAATGGTTGATAAGCATTGTTGGAAATATTTTGAGTAAAGGATCATATGCTTGGACTAGGTATTGTAAGAAAGGATTGTTTCATTGAGTGTTTGGTTGAGTAGAGTTGGTTGATCCTAGTCAAGTGGATGTGTGAAGTGATTGTTCAAGTTTCATAAAACAAACTATTCTATATTCTGAATTGATTTGAGAAAGTGATTGAGTGTTGAGATGAAGCATATTGAGTCTCAAACAATTATTTGTATGTTTCTAAAAGAGTGATTGAAAGTGATTGAGCATTGTGATGAGTATAGAGCTTATTGAGTCTCTAACAATTCTCTTTATGTATCTATGATATTGGACAAGTTCTAGTGTGGACATGTTGAGCAGATTTGAGGTAAGTCTTTGAGAAGACTTGTGGACATATTTGGGTAAGCTTTTGTGGAAGCTTACAATACATATTGAGAGAAAAATTGGATAAGTTCTTGTGAGAACTTATTGAGCATATTACATAAGTTCTAGAGAGGACTTGAGGACAAATTAGTGTGAGATTTTGTGGAAGCTTACAAGGCAGATTTGAGACAAGTCTTTGAGAAGACTTGAGAGTAGAGTTGATTGATTTTTTCAAACCTTGAGTTAAGGTTTGGGGCAGATCCAGAAGAGTTGATTTGATATTGAGTCAAGCTTTAAGTTAAGGCTTGAGGACAGATTCAAGGACAAATTTTGGTGTAGATTTGAGGACATGTTTGTGCCAGACCAGAGATAGATATTGAGGATTAATTTGTGCTAGACCGATGAACTGTGTTTAGTATAGATTTCAGACAAAGCTTTCGAGGTGACAGAGTTGAGGACATAGATCTCCAACTAGAGCAGGGAAGACAAGTGTATTCTATGGATAGAGTTTCATTTTCTAAGGGCAGTGGAGGCAGAGGTCTTCTAGAGGATCACCAACCATAGTAGAGATTAGGAGATTGGTGTCTCCTGTGGATAGATATCCACGAACTTGATTTAGGGTATTGGTGTCTCCTTTGTCTAGAGGTCCATAAAAATTGTAATAGGGAAAGATTACCAAGAGATTGATTGAGAAAATTTTAGTGAAATATTTTCTCCATGGAGTAGCCCACATTGGGTGAACCACATAAACTGTGGTGTCTCTATTGTGTGTGCATTGCTTTGATTACTGTTATTGATATTGCTATTTGTACATTGCATAATATCGATTGGGAAAGAAAAGTAAAAAGTGGTCTTATATTGTTCAACTCCCCTCTCAGTATAAGCTTGTGTTCTTCAAAGGCAACGATATTATGTTTTTACATAAAATAAAAAGAGTGCTAGGTATGGAATTGTTTGGAAAAGAAACCATAGTGATTTTTATTTTTAGAGTGGTGTAACAAAATCAAGGAATAAATGGAACCATCATTCAGGTTACCAGAGTAGAGCAACAAATGTGTAGAGCCAATAAAGTAGTCTTGGATACTTAAGTGACAAAAGCAAGCATGGATGAAAAAGAGTGATATTTATTGCCAATAGAAAGATGCTTCCAACACATGAAACCAAAGGATTACTTCCAAATATTCAAATGGAAAATGACATATTGGCATCAACAAAGACCACCACCAATCAAAGTTTCATTGGGATGGATGAATGATCGAGATTGATACTAGTTCAAATGCTTAGACGATTATATTATTGTGTCTCTTCTTATGTTTCGAGGACAAAACATTTTATAAAAGGGATGGAATGTTAATTACCCAATATAGAAATTTAATATTATAATATTGTACTTGATATTAAAATATTATAATAAATGTAATTATCCCACATGTGTGGATAAACGGTAATGTTAGATAGTTTTGTATTATATAATTTAGACAAGAGGCTCATATTGGGAGAGAGAAGAATATTGTATGTGTTTGGATCTCATGTTGAGATATAGTAACGAGTGACTTCCTTATAATAAGGAGCATTGTATGGTGTTGCCCTACCGCAAGGGTTTGATTTATATTGTGAAAAATTGGAGTAATTTGTAAATTTTATTTTTAATAAATTATTCATCAATTAATTTATTTATTTTTCAATATATTTGTGAATGTTTTTATATTCATTGAGAGTAAATACGTAATATTTCTATAAATTGGTGCTAATTTCTATGGATGAGGAAAGAGGTTCTTAACAATATTCAATGTATTGATTCTATTCAAGTCCTAGATGATCCTAAATTTTTGGTTAATTTGTCCACTACATTAGCTTGCAATTATTATAAGGATTGGGTTTGGTTGGACCACTATTATCTCTTATTATTTTTTCAAAATGTTATATATTGCTTACACCCTGCCTTCCCCTCAATGGTGCATACCAGTCTTAAGTGGAACCACAAGTTTGAAAAGTTTGAGTGGAGGCATTTTTTTAAATATTTGGAAGGCCAAGTCTATTTCTATTGCTCATTTGCTTGCATAACGAGTTTATCATTTGAAAATTTTACCTTTTAAAGCATACCTTGCACATTTCGGACCACTTGTCCCATGTAAATATTCTACAAAAAAATATAAAGCTTTGAGGCATTGGTTTTTGGACTATACCAAGCCTAAGGTTGTGTATAATTATGTCTATAGTCTTTTTCTTTAATTATTCATTGAGAATATTGAATGAAGTTTGCTTTATTAGGTTGTTGCCAAATTTTTAGTATTATTTCTAAGTCTTTTTTACATGTTATTTTAGAGTTTATTTGGAATAAAATATGCTTAAATTTCTTAAATGGATCTAATTTGGATGTTAAAATAGAATATGGTAAGCTTTACTCTAACATTCACTTACAACTATTTACATTGTCTAAATAATTCTCCATAGAGGCACTAAGAAATGAAGCAATTAAGCAATAGCTTGATGAATTGTAGGTTCAAGTCTTATAATTTA